>CAUYRH010168656.1:0-41601 GCA_963574655.1 Perodicticus potto
CCAAACAACAATGACGGCTGCAACCAAAAAATGGCCGGGCGTTGTGGCGGGCGCCTGTAGTCCCAGCTACTTGGGTGGCAGAGGCAAGAGACTCGCTTGAGCCCAGGAATTGGAGGTTGCTATGAGCTGTGATGCCACAGCACTCTATCCAGGGTGACAGCTTGAGGCTCTGTCTCAGAAAAAAAAAAAAAAGAAAAAAGAAAATGGCCAGATAGGTTTTCAACAAATTTGAAAAATGTTTTGCAAATGCCTGCATTAAAATCCAGGCACTGCCAGGTGAAAGCTTCTCAAAAAAAACAATCCAAGCCTCAAGGAGTGCAGATCATGCCTCCTCAGTGACTCTGGGAAGGACAGTACATCTTGAGATTCTCCACTACCCTCTAAATCAGGCATTGGCTAATTTTTCTGGTAAAGGGCCAGATATGCAACATACACTGAACTGAAAGTTCAGTGAGCCATATGGTCCCTGTTACACCTATTCAACTCTGCAGTTGTAACACACAAGCAGCCACAGCAGCCACAGAGGTATACCTAGGTTCAAATAAAACTTTATTTACAAACACTTGTGGAGGGCTGGACTTGGCCTTCAGGCCTTAGTTTGCTGATTTCTGCCCTAGGTAGTTATAACCCAAGTGCAATGAGAAGCCCATGCAAAGGAAGAACATATTCTACTTCTTGAAACATCAAAGACAGAAAAAGCAGAACAGTTTCCAACATGAACTTCAAAGTATACAATGCCAGGTCAAGCACTATACACTAACCTTCTCCGCATTCACCACATACAGCTTCTCACCTTGGCAGTGACTGCACGCTCAAGAGCAGGCAGCAGCAGGCATTTATAACTCAGGTGGTGGCTAAGATATTTTGGGGCCAAAGTGGAAAACCAGTGAAGGCAACTGCTTCACTGAGAAACAGAGAAACAGCTTTTTGAATGGAGGCTGAAAACATTGTCCTTAATAGCAGGCTTAGCAAACTAAAGCAGTCTACTACTAACACTGCTCCCAGTCAGAGCTGATAGGGCTCTAGAACCAAGTTCTTCAGTTAAAAATAAAAACGAGCATGTGAGCTGTCCAAGATGTACTCTTCTTTGAGGTTCTTAGTCCAAAGCTGCCAAATTGGATCTTTTGCAAAAAAGTGACCCTAAAAAGCTATTACGGATGAACACTGAGATTTTCAAAAACTGCACACAACTCAACTGCACACATCGAGTGAGGACCAATCAATTATGGAATACCCCAATAATAGCATCTTTGCAGTTATACAAATGATACTGTAGAAAACTCCATAAATTTTTTAAAAATTAATTTTAAAAATAACATTGAAGAAAAGAACATACTGCTAGAAGATACTAAGAAAAATCTGGCCCAGACCCGCCAAACAACAATGACGGCTGCAACCAAAAAATGGCCGGGCATTGTGGCAGGTGCCTGTAGCCCCAGCTTCTTGGGAGGCGGAGGCAGGAGACTCGCTTGAGCCCAGGAATTGGAGGTTGCGGTGAGCTGTGATGCCACAGGACTCTATCCAGGGTGACAGCTTGAGGCTCTGTCTCAAAAAAAAAAAAAGAAAAGAAAATGCATGGGCAGGGCGCAATAGCTCCTATCTATAATCCCAGCAATTTGGGAGGCCAAGGCAGGAGGATCGCTTGAAGTTGAGTTTAAGACCAGCTTGGGTAACATAAGGAGACCTCCATCTCTACAAAACAGAGAAAAATTAGCTGGGCCTGGCAGCACACACCTGTACTCCCAGCTACCCAGAAGCCTGAGGCAGGAGGATAGCTTAAACCTAGGAGTTTGAGCTTTCAGTAAGCTATGATGACACCCCAGCACTCTAGCCCCAGTGACATAACAAAAACCTAACTCAAAAAAAAAGGACAAAGAAAAAAAGGAAGAAAATATACTCAGCACACCCAAATGGTTATGCACAGAGAAAAGGGAAGGAGAATATATACCTAGGGTGATGCCTTCCAGGAGAAATGTGATTATAGGTAATATTTTTCCTTCCAGCAAATCTGTGTCTTATAATTTTTCTACAATAAACATGCACAGTAATAAGAAAAACAAAACCTTCCAAAGTAAAACAAAAAAAATTTTACTGATGGTGCATAACCATTTTATGCAGCCCCTTTAGGGTTATCTGCCCCAAGGAAATAACTTCAAGAGAGAAGCCAAATAAGGTCACAACACTGGTGACAGGAGTAGCCTTTATAACAGTGGACAAATTACAAACTCAAGTCCAGTATGAGGGTCAAGGTTCTAAAAATGAGAATGACGAAGTCTCCCTGGCTGCATGGAACGTATGAAGGAAATGATGCTGAAATAAAAACAGAACCCATACTGACTTATCCACTACTGAAACATACATACAGACAGGAGTAAGGAAAACGCTGGATAGGGAATGTAAAGCCAAGAAAAGGTTTAGCACAATGGAAATTGTTTCCAGTTTTTAAAAATGGTGTGATCACTTTTTAATGGTGTACATGCAGTCTGCACAAATCAAAGTGGATAAGAGAGAAAGACACGCAGTGAAGACAGCCACAGAGACAGCTACTTGAGCAAGTGTTGTTTTGCTGGACCTTACAACCCCAGGCAGGCGTGACCTGCAAACTGATTTTAGAAATGTGAAAACTGAGGGTTTTAGAGGAGAAGCAATTAATCTAGGCCCACCAGGAAGGAGCAGACAGGGGATATGAACCCATACTTAGCTGACCTAGAACCTGTGTGCCTAAATGTTCTGAGATACCAGGCACTCACAGATTATCAAAATCTGATAATCTTTGGTGCCAATGAAGATTCTTGAAAAGCTTCCTAAAGAGACACATCAGTGAGATTCAATTTTTCAAGTATATAGCAGCCTGTAACAGGCATTTGAAAAAGCCATGCTGCTATTATTAACAATGAACTAATAGTTCTCTGGAGAAAAATACAACTACTGAAACAAAACCTCAATGATAGCATTCTCTTTAAGAGCACAATCCATCCCCATAATGAACACATGCTTTCCAAGACTGAAACCTCAGCACCAGTATGAATAAGGCAGAAAGGTTTCTTCACACCATTCAACTGGCTTGCAAAGGACCCAGCCAAGATCTTAGCATGCTTGTTCTTTCTGACAAGGACACAGGCCTCAGTGAAGCTCAATCCAGCAGCTCCAAACACTGCTACTTACAAACCATGGGATGATGCTCAGTCCCGATTTGACAAAGAAATAAATTATAAAAACAATGAAGGAGAACTAGACTTGACCCTGGTCTACCAAAATCCCATCATTATCACTGATTCTTTCCATACTTCCAGGAGCATTGCAGGTCAAGATCATATCTGCCCAATTTTTGCCCATCATCTATTGAGCAAAATCAGAAAGAGAAAAATCTACCACTGACTCTTCTTTTTGACAGCTTCCAAAATGAATCCTAAGTATTTCCCACAGGGAATATAAAATGACTCAAGTTGGAAGTTGACTTCTTGGTTTAAAAACATATATAAACAAAAGGTCCTTTTTTTTTTTTTAGAAATAAGCTTTATTTTCAAGGTTACTTACTGTTAAAAGCCTGTGTATTTACCTTTTTCTCCCTCCAGGTTTTACAAGTCAGGATTTTCAAAACCATGACAAATCACACAGCTGTGGGATGTAGCACTGACATTTCATTTTGGCAATGAAACCAGGAATCCCTTTCAAAGATACTTCTGGGCCAAGCACAGTGGCTCACGCCTGTAATCCCAGGACTCTGGGAGGCCAAGGCAGGCGGATCGCCTGGGCTCACAAGTTCAAGACCGGCCTGAGCAAGACCCCATCTCTAAAAATAGCCAGGCATTGTGGCAGGCACCTATAGTCCCAGCTACTCTGGAGGCTGAGGCAAGAGAATTGCTTGAGCCCAAGAGTCTGAGGTTGCTGTGAGCTATGACGCCACAGCATTCTTCCTAGGGCAATAAAGTGAGACTCTGTCTCAAAATAATAAAAAACCAAGAAACTGGGGCGGCACCTGTGGCTCAGTGAGTAGGGCACTGGCCCAATATACCGAGGGTGGCGGGTTCAAAGATGGCCCCTGCCAAACTGCATCAAAAAATAGCTGGGTGCTGTGACGGGCGCCTATAATCCCAGCTACTCAGGAGGCTGGGGCAAGAGAATCGCCTAAGCCCAGGAGTTGGAGGATGCTGTGAGCTGTGACTCCACAGCACTCTACCAAGGGCGATAGAGTGAAACTCTGTCTCTACAAAAAAAAAAAAAAAACAAAGAAACTTCTGGGAAAATGCTGTTATTTCCTATTTATCAGTACTGACTCAGAAATGCAGGCTTTCAGTACATGGTCCCAACATTACCACATAATAAAATCACTCTCATTCTTGTGACTGTACAATTAATTGCCTCTAGAGTTACTTTATTTAACAAAGAGCTTCAAGACAAAGCAAAATTTCTCCTATCACTTCTGCATGCCCTGCCATCTGTTCTGAACTCTTCTATGGAAATCAGTAATACTTCACCTTTAACTATCTCATCCCTCTTGCTGTCTAGTCTTCCTGTCTAAACAGGAAGGCCAGTTTCAAAGAAACTGGTAACCCATTCCTTGAAGTCCTGGGAATGGCGCTAGCTGCAAAGAGTGGCCATACAGATCCGGTCCAGATGGGGGAGGAACTTGGACTCAGAGCCCCTCCCTGGCTGGGCCCAGATGCTGCCAGACTCAGCAAGCAACATGGAATGTCTTCGTTATTTATACACGCTGTCCCAAAACAAGCTGTGTTTAATTTAAAAGCCAAGCCTTCTGCTCATATCCCCGGATACAAATGATTTTCTTAAAATTTGTATTATTCTAACCAAAAGAATGGTTATTAAAAATAAACCAAGATTTAACCAGAAACAGGTTTCTTATGAAAGCCTGGCACAGGAGGAATTCTAATATTATGCAACAATCTCATCATATTCTTTTATCTAAGGGGAATGCAACGTTATTACAACCCTTCTATAAGCCCTCCTAAAATCCCTTCAGTACACAGCACTCCCAATTCAAAGGCCAAAGTGAAAATATCTTTGAAAACAGTGAGGTAGGTGGCTGGAAAACTGTACATCTTTGCAAATGTTTTTCCACCCACCACAAGCCTGGGTTTTCTAGGAAGGTCATCGGTTTTCTGGTCAAAAACATTCTTGAAGTCATCAGTAATAGAGGAACGAAGATTCAGCATCCGGCAAGGTGAGTTCCTGGTTCTGTACCTAAGGTTCAAGATCCAAACAACCTGGGAAAATTGAGGGCAGAAATTTCCATGAGGATGGAAGTTATTGCTTTAAAAATACAGTCAAATTATTTTACGTGATTATTATTTAGATGATTTTCTATCATTTTCTGATTTTAAAAGTTAACTCCTGCGACACATAATATATAAATATACTTAAAAATACTTAAAAGAAGTGATTCTTGTAAGAAAATATATACTTCATATGAATCTACAGCACAAATCAAGCATATTTTCTATTACTGCAAGTCAGTGGAGACTTTCATAAATTAAGATAAGACCTTTGAATAACAAATGATTACAGTTAATTCTGCTCATTGAAGAAAATGTGGACCAGCACACACCCAGAAACAATATAAACATCTACCAAGTTTGAAAGTGGGTATGTAAGTTATTACAAAGACCTAGAGAGGAAAAGCATGGAGCTGGTTAAATAAAGACATTCATAGGGTGGTGCCTGTGGCTCAAAGGAGTATGCACTGGCCCCATGTGCCAGAGGTGGTGGGTTCAAGCCCAGCCCCGGCCAAAAAAAACTTCAGAGAAAAAAAAAAAAAAGACACACAGACATTTTCTGTATTACCTTTGCAAAATTTCCACAAATCTAAACTTATTCTCAAACAAAAAGTTTTTCTGAGAAAACAGTAACGGTGCAAAAAGAACTAGATCTCCACATGCAAAAGATTGAAATTGGACTTCCATCTCCCACCATACAAAAAAATTAACTCAAAATGAATCATAGACCTATCAGAATTCAAACTATAAAACTCTAAGAAAACTTTAGGCATAAATCTTTGTGACCTTGGGTTAAGCAATGATTTCCTAACTATAACACCAAAAGTATAAGCAACAATATTTAAAAACTTTTAGGTCAGATGAGGTGGCTCATGCCTGTAATCCTAGTACTTTGGCAGAAGGATCACTTGAGGCCAGGAGTTGACCAGCCTGGCAACATACCAAGACCCAGGCTCTAATACACACACATCCTACACATATATACAGGTGGTGTCAACAAAAATGTATACACATTGTAAGAAAAGAAAGAACTGTATTCAATTTGTAATACTCAAGTCACATTTGACTTCTGCAATTACAAGAGGAGCTCAACATGACTCATAATCATCTTTTGTTATTGGTATATACTGAATATGACAATTTATTTTACTTTATTTTTTGAGACAGAGCCTCACTTTGTCACCCTCGTGACAGAGGGCTAGGGTGCCATAGCTCACAGCAACCTCAAACTCTTGGGCTCAAGCAATACTCTTCCCTCAACATCCCAAGTAGCTGGGACTACAGGCACCAGCCACAACACCCAGCTATTTTTAGAGACAGGGTCTCACTCTAGCTCAGGGTGAGCTCAGGTGATCTGCCCGCCTCCACCTCCCAGAGTGCTGGGATTACAGGAGTCCCCACACCCAGCCAAAAGTATGACAATTTTAATACAGTTTTCCCTTTCTTTAAATGTGTATACATTTTTTTGGCACCTTCTATGTATGTATATATGTGTGTTTTAATTTAAAACTTCTGTGCTTTAAATGGTACCATCAAGAAAATGAAAAGACAACCCACAGAATGGGAGAAAATACTTTGCAAAGCACACATCTGATAAGGTACTGCCACCCAGAATATACAAAGAACTCATACAAATTGGTAATAACCCAATTTAAAAAATGGGCATGGTATCCTATCATATGTTGCCCCAAAGTGGATATACAAATGGCCAATAAGTATATTAAAAGATACTGAACACGTTAACTTAGTAGGTGTGAAGGTTTTGATTTGTATTAAATTAGGGAAATGCAAATCAAAACCTTCACACCTACTAAGATGGCTATAATCAAAAGACTAACAACAAGAAGCATTGGCAAGGAAAGGGAGAAATTGTAACCCTTCTACACTGCTGGTAAGGATGAAAAATGCTGCAGCTACTTTGGAAAAAAGTCTGGTTTCTCAAAAAGACAAATATAGCATTATCCTATGACTCAGCAATTTCACTCCTAGGTGAAGATAATTAAAAACACAAGGCTGCACAAAAACCTATACATAAATGTTCACATCACCATTATTACTAATAGTCAAAAAATGGAAATATCCCAATCACCCATCAACTGACAGATGGATAATAAACTGGTGTGTATTCATGCAATGGGATAGTAACATCCGGCCACAAAAAGGAATGCAGCACTGAAAACTGCTACAATAGGGAAGAACCTCAAAACGCGATGCTGAGCAAATGATGCCAGACACGAAAGTCTGCACACAGTATGACTACATTGATATGAAATGTCCAGAACAGGCAAATCCACAGAGACAGGAAGCAGATTAGTAGTTGTCAGGGCTAGGGGAGGGGGAACGGGGAGTGGACTGATAATGGGAATACGGTTCCTTTCTGGGGTGATGATGATGTTCTGGAATTGGAGATGGTGGTGGCACGATCCTGTGAATATGCCATGAAATACTAAATTGTGAAGGCAGACTTCCACTTTTTATTTGTAAATCCTTCTTCTCCATGGTTTGACACCCTCATTTTCTCCCTGAATTTGCCTCCTAATATTCTATTATGAAAATCTCAACACATAAGAGTTAAAAGAATGGTGCGGCATCTGTAGTTCAGTATGTAGGGCGCCATCCACATACACCGAGGCCAGTGGATTTGAACCCAGCCTGGACCAGTTAAAACAATAATGGCAACTACAACCAAAAAATAGCTGGGCCTTGTGGCGGGTGCCTATAGTCCCAACTACTTGGAAGGCTGAGGCAAGAGAATTGCTTAAGCCCAAGAGTTTGAAGTTGTTGTGAGCTGTGACACCACAGCACTCTACTCAGGGTGACAGCTTGAGACTGTCTAAAAAAAAAAAAAAAAAAAAAAAGAGTTAAAAGAATGGTTTAGTAAACACCCACATTCCTACCATCCACATTCTGCAATTAACACTTTGCTTTTACCACCAAACATATTTTTTAAGTGTTTCTAAGTAAGTTACAGATATCAGTACCACTCAGGGATGTTTCTCCCTGTATTTCAACTTTTTCATGACTTCTTAAACTTCCAAAGTATCTCAGCTCAAACGATACGGGGGCACAGGGAACAACAAACCATACCCCAGACCCCACCAACTTCCTCAACTGCCAAGGTCACCTTCCTTATTCTATCTGGAGCAAATCCTTCCAACTCCCTCACTGTTCAGTGTATCCCTCACATAGTTCAGGAACTCATTCAGTGTTTACTCCATGTTCACTACATGCAAGTTAAGACTGAATGGGGAGATGAAGTTAAGACTGTGCACAGTGTCATGTGGCCTTCTTCCCTTTCAAACATTTCCCTGAATAGACAGAATCTTCCAGCATATTATCAGTAACAGCATTGTGACAGCTGGTCTCACAGGCATCTTTCGAGTTACCTGACCATTTCATTGTTCTTGAACATTTAGGTGATTTCCAGTCTTTTAATATCCTGGGAAAGCCAGTCATTGGTTCCCTGAGAGAGTTCTTTCTTAAGAGAATCTTCTCCCTACCCACAGTCCCCAAGAAAGTTGGCCTAAGTCAGGGGTCAGCACATTTTCTCTCTACGGAGCCACAAAGTAAACAGTGTAGGCTTTTTAGGCCAAGTAGTTTCTGTGACACAACTCAACACTATTGCTTTGGCACAAAAGCAGCTACAGATATGGGTTGGGCTGTATGACAATAGAAGTTCACTCACAAAAATAGATAGCAGGTAAGGCTGTGGCTTATTGAGCTCTGGCCTTAGTGGTTATGATGAAATCAAGAACCCTACATCCACGCCAGATGCAGTGGCTCATGCCTGTAATCCTAACATTCTGGGAAGCTGATGCAAGAGAATCTCTTGAGCTCAGGAGTTTGAGACCAGCCTGAGCCAAGAGTGAGACCTCCATCTCTAAAAAATAGCCAGATGTTGTGGCAGGTGCCTATAGTCCCAGCTACTTGGGAGGCTGAGGCAAAAGGATCGCTTAAGCCCAGGAGTTCAAGTTGCTGTGGACTATGTTGCCATAGCACTCTACCAGGAGGCAACAAAGTGAAACTCTGTCTCAAAAAAAAAAAAGAAAAAGAAAGCAAGGAAGAAAGAAAAAGAAATATTAGTTGGGTGTTGTGGTGGGCACCTGTAGTCCCAGCTACTCAGGACGCTGAGGCAGGAGGATCACTTGAACCAAGGAGTGTGAGGTTCCTGCAAGCGAGGCTGACTCCATAGCACTCTAGCCTGGGCAACAGAATGACACTATCTCAAAATAAAAATAAAAACAAAAACAAAAACTAGACCTGAGTGACACCCAGGTAGACCAATCAAATCCTGCTCCAAGAAACAAAATCAGAACCCTAGGTTACTGACCAAGCTAGTCTTAGGCAAGTTGAGTGGGAAAATAACAGAGCCCGAGGCAGGCATCTTGGTCAGAGGCCAGCAGGTGAGGGAGTGAAAGAAGTTGACTGGACAAGAGAGGATGACGAAGCAGATGCCCTATACTTTTCTGCAAATTCCTACTAAGCCCTTTGTCCCTGGGCAGGCCTCATCCATGTTCCCAAATTCTCTCTGGCCAGGTAGCACAGCTTAGGAAGGTCCTCTCTGAGAATATATCACGGTCTGCATTCTGGGCTCCATAACACTTTCTAGATACACGATGAAACCCCCTCCTCCCCAGATCTCCTAAGTCCTGGAATCAGCTCCACTAGGTTGGCACAAGGGTCACCAATAACCCCAAATTCAGCGTCTCAATCACTTGGGATAGCCAACTTCCTGTCCTGTTCCTTTTTGGGGAAAGTATGTGGGGATGGACCGGCGAGGCTGAGAACACCCCCCTCAACTACTGTATTTTTCTGGAGTTCCCCGAGTCTCACAATTCATTAACAGCAGTTATCAAAATTACCACCTTAATGCTAGATGGAAAAGCTAGGTTTCCTCAGTCTAATGAGAAAATGAAAGAAGAATAAAAACAAAAATGAATTCTAAATACATTTCTATTGGCTTCCAGCAAGGCTGGAGCAGGATCCAGCAGCACACTAGACATTTAAGCCACATTTTCCAAGCCAAAGACACCAAATATATACTAAGCACAGCAGAGCCTATGGCAGGAGGACCATAGACTCAGGGAAGACATTTTTTTGCAGAGATGCTAGGTATAGCTGGGACTTAGCTTCCTATCAAAACTCCAGCCTAGTCTGGTAGGGACCTCAGCAACATAGTTTGACCCCTTAAGATCCTGGTTTCCTCACTCATTTGGAGAGTTTTTATTTTAAAAGCAGAAAGCATGACACAAGAGTGCAGACTGAATGACAGAGACTAACCCTCAGGTGAGTCGTCCTAGAGAAAGATGCTGAGATGACAAGGGGTAAGAAGGGCAGACTTACACGATCATGCAGAACATGATGAAGACATTCCATAGGGCGATGAAGATTCGAAAATATCTGAGGCTCAGTAAGAATTCTCGGATGTTGTCACCTGAAAAGTCACAAAGCACTTTTATTACACAGCTAACATTGTTTTCCTACTATCACTACTTCAGTGGGCTTTTGTGATTTGTCAACCCTGTACCCAATGCCTTTACCTTTGGTGACAGTATAACTTTTCCCTTGGGTCTCCTCTGCTCCCCTGCCCTCAGCACTTAGGCTGTGGCTGCCACTGACCAATCCTCCAAGAGTACCACACCCTCTGCCTCTGATAGGCTCAAGGTGAGGCATAAGACCCAACTCTGTCTAAGTCTGCCCTGGGACTTTTGCCCCCAAGTACTAGGAAAGAGACACTCTCTGCCAGGCTTGCTGGGCTAGGAAGATGTTACCTTAGTGCTTTAGCAGAGGGACTAGCAAGCTATGGCCCATGAGCCAAATCCAGCCCCTGCCACCTGTCTTTTTGTGAGCTAAGAATGATTTGTAAATTTTTTTAATAAGAAAAAAAATCAAAGAAATATTTTATGAAACACTAAAATTACATGAAATTCAAATTTCAGTGTCTATGAAAAAAGTTTTACCAGCACACAGTCACATTCATTGATGTGTCGTCTCTGGCTGCTTTTGTACTACAACAGCAGAGTTGAGTTGTTACATCATACATTACGTGGTCCACAAAGCCTCAAATATATACCTTGTGGTCCTTTACAGAAAAATGTGTCAACTCATATTCTAGGGTTATCTTTCCCAAAACGAGCCACCTAACAGTGAAACCAACATAGAAGAAAGGAAAATTGAGAGCTGGAGAGTCAAAGGGCTGGTATGCGACCTGAACCCTGGGATGCCTTAAGGTAATTCTACCTTTTGGAATTTTCAATTTGCTTTAACCAAAAGCTAGATTTGCACTGTTTAAACTAAAAGCATCCTAATTCAGACACCTAAAAGGAGAAGTTTGCTTTTGTGATGACTTATTCTGGTTCCTCCTCTGATGCTAAGGAACAGAAACCCCTCCAAGGGGAGCCAATTTGGCACCTTAAGACTCCCGAGTACTGGGTTCCAAAAACTTTCTCCAGGGTTCTAAATTGATCACCCTCCCTCTCTATGCCTCCAGAATGGAAAGAACAAATCCAGACTATATGATCTACAAGATTGCTATCCCAAGTGTCTGCAAACTGGGGGCTGTTTGGTTAAGTACAGAAAACAGAGCAAAAGCTCCGACACTTCCAACAACCTGACATCACTGCACCATCCAAGCTTGTGATGTCACTTGTTTTTAAGTTAAGAACACTTTTTACATTTTTTAATGAGAAAAAAAAATCCAAAGAGTATTTTATGAAACACTTCACCAGGTCTTGCTGAACATGGTTTAGATAAGTCTAGTATTATCCAACCAACAGAGTCATCCACATGCAGCACAAGCTGTGCAGTGTTGGTCAAGCATGGACTAGAAATGTTAAGGACTGCATCCGTCCCCAGGATGTAGGATGTTTGAGAGGCGCTGCTCAGCAAGACCCTTTCCCCAGCCTCGGATCATGAAAATGGGCCACCAACAGATGCTGACAGCTTACTCATTTCAAGCAATAGCTGCATATAAGGAATACAAGGAAGAATAAGACAGGTGTCCTTGACCTAAGGAGTGTGCAGTGAAGACAAAGACTAAATAAGTAATCACATTATGTAATTAATCACCATGATGATTGCTTTGGTGGGAAATCTCAGGTGCCCTGGGAACACACAATGGGGAGGACCTAAACTGGCAGATGCACCTGGTATGAAGTGAGAATTAGCCTTTCAGAGAAATGCCTGAACTCCAAGCTCCAATCTCAAATATGGGCAACTTCTAGCAACTCAAATCCCAACTCTGCCCTTGTGCACAGGTGACCTGGGCCAGGTCACTTGACCATCTGTACCCCTTTCTTCCTGTGGAAATGGGGGTAACGGGAGGCTGGGAAGACACAGTCCCTGGCACACATGAAGCTCTTAACAAATACAGCCATTCGGAATCAGCCAAGCAAGCTCGGCGCCTGTAGCATAGTGGTTACAGTGCCAGCCACATGCACCGAGGGTGGCAGGTTCAGGCCCGGCCCGGGCCAGCTAAACAACAAGGACAACTGCAACAAGAACATAGACAGGCATTGTGACACCACAGCATTCTACCGAGGGCGACATAATAAAACTCTGTCTCAGGGGATTAAAAAAAAAAAAAAAAAGTAAAACAGCCAAAGAGAATGAAGAATGAAAAGCACCTCCCACAGGGGAAACAGAAGGTGCAGAGTCCTGGCTGGAAGAAGCCTTGAGGGAGAGTAAAGCATGCTGACAAAAAGCAGACCCATAAGCATGCAGGAAGCTCCTGATCAGGCCACAGGAGCCCTTCCTATTATCCCTGTCACTGAATCTCCTGACACTTCTGAGCCCTTGTGCCAAATTTCCTCCCTGTCAAAGCTCCAACTCAGTTCTCCAACACAGCACAGGTCTAGGACATTCCACATCGTGCTTAAATAATACTTGGCTACTGAATGAGTGTATAAATACAGGTATATGAATGAATGGAAGGATGGGTGGATGGTCTAGTGATTGAGTGTACAAAATCTCAAGTCAGTCAGGGGCCTGGCACAGTGGCTGATGCCAGTAATCCCAGCACTTAGGATGCTGAGGTGGGTGGACTGCCTGAGCTCACAGGTTCAAGACCAGCCTGAGCAAGAGCGAGACCCCGTCTTTAAAAAGTCAGGTGTTGTGGCAGGTGCTTGTAGTCCCAGCTACTCAGAAGGCTGAGACAAGAGAATTGCTTAAGCCCAAGAGTTTAAGGTTGCAGTGAACTATGACGCCACAGCACTCTGCCAAGGGTGAGAAGTGAGACTCTGTCTCAAAAAATAAAAATAAATAAATAACAAAATCTGGAGTCAGAAAAACTCAGGTTCCAATTCTGACTCTGACACTGATTTGCCAAATGGTCACAAGCCAAGTCAAGCCACATCTTAAACCTCAGTTTCCTCATCTGGAAGATGGGAAAGTAATCTTTACCTAGTAGGGATGGAGATGGAATGAAACACTACTAGAAAACACCTAAGAGGGCAGCCAACTGGGTGTAGGCCCTTAATAAGGAGAGCAGTGGTACTGTCTTCAAACCCTCTCCTCCTCAGGGTTCCCACCAAGCTTGTGCAAAGCTCCATCACAGCACCTGCTGCCTTGACTGTGATGCTATCTGCTCAAAAGGCCTTTCCTCCATACACCCCAGCAGGAACAGTAACTCTATCACCATCTTGTGGCTCCCTACCAGTGCCATCCTCATCTGAAATCATCTCCTTCACCAACTGTTCCTTGTTTAGGAATCACTTGTCCCACCCCATGGTAAGTTCCACTCTGTCTGCCTTATTCCTGCTGCATCCCAGCACCCACTACAGCGGCCACCATGTAGTAGCCACTCTGGTGAATGCACAAAATGAATGAATGGATATAACTGTCATGTATAAGTCCTATTAGACTCCAAATAGTCACATGAATAAACTCATCAGGAAGTATAAATTCTAGGACTCCCAGGGCCCAGACAGGTGAAATAACATAATTAAGAAGAGGCTGAGGATGGAATAAGCAGAGTCCAAAAGCTCTGCCTTACAGGGTCCTGCTTTCCAATCCTACTCAATAGATCCCAAACACTCTACTGAATCTTTGAGCTGCAGGATGTTCTCATTTTTCCCAGAAAATCAGACATATAAATGTTTATGTAAAATCCCCTGATTTACTCAAAATCTGATGTTGGCATCTAACTTAAGAAAAAAAAAAAAAAAGACCTGCAGCGATCTGAAAGCAACTGCTACTTGTGAGTCTGTTCATTCATCTATTCGTCCACAGACACTGGAGTACTGACACTTCGAGGACCCCAAAAGAACCAAGACAGGTGTGAGGGGCAGATATTAGCCAGATGAGAGCACATAACAGCAAATCATAACTGTAGGAAGTGATGTGAGTGCTGACTTATAAGGGAAGTCTGGTGAGAGAAAGAAGTAGGTGTCAAAGGTAGGCATAAGAAATAGCTCACCCTCAGGCTCACCTTTCTCCCTCTCTCTAGGTCTGTCTCTCACACACGCACATTCACGTAACACTTAAACTAGAATAAGACTTGGTGAGAAAAAATTATCTTCTCTAAAGTGGCCGCAAAATTCCAGGGTTCAGAAAAGAGACCTTACCTGTGCTGGGCTCCCTGGATTCCTCCCCAAAGCCCTGTGTGTCCTTCTTTTTCCTAAAAGGAAGAGGAGACAGTATCGACCTTCAATGGGATATAAAGACCATTCAGTCCTCTGATACTGACACCCAGCTCGGAGGACCGCAAACGCTAAGCTTCAACCCTAGCCCTGCCGCTAATTTACTGTGTGACCTCGGACACCACCACATCCCTTTTCAGTGCCGCCACTGCTCTACCACTCACAGCCAGGTCTGCAGCCATCGACATTTTACAGGGTGGTCGGTTGGAGGTTGCCGGATGTGGAGCTGAGAGTCCAGGGATGGGCTGCTTCTTGAGGGCTAGGACTGAGGCTCTCCGGGGATGTGAGAAAAGGGAGCCGGGGAACGGGGGGAGGGGAAAGTGCATCGAGATTTTAAGTCCGGGGGTGTGGCGGAGGGTCAGAGGAGGTTAAACCAGTGCGGAGGCGTGGCCAGAGGGCGGGCTGAGACGTGTGGGCAGGGTTCAAGACAAGTGGGGAGAGCTCACGCTCCCAAGGGCGGGGCCACGGGTTCCCCGGGTGGAGCCGCCATCTGCAGCGGCCTACTCACAGCTTAAAGTTGAGCACCGCCCCAGCATTCATCAGCAGCGTCCTGCAGAGGGACAATTACGATTACTGGGGCTGTCCTCCGCCCTGTCTGGGTCTCTATTCCCAGCCTCCGGTTCCCCCTAATTACCCGAACAGCAGGATGTCCCCGATCATCTTTACAGCCGAAGAGGCGGTCAGAACCGGAAGCGGAAGTTCCTGGGAGGGTGGGGCGAGGAGAACGAGCTGACCAATCCCTAAGTAACACTGACGGCAGCTGGGCCAATGGAAAACTAGCAGCGAGAGGGTTCCGCCCCCTTCCGGCCAGGCTCGCGTCCCCCACCCTCCCCAACTTTAGGAGAAAGCTAGTGCACCTCCCCGCTGGGGAAGCCTGGTGGGTCAGGGAAGAAAGGACGCAGCCAGTGTCTGACACCGCTCACCGGGCGGAGCCTCCCAGGGAAGGATTGGGTCACGTGTTGGAAGCGTGCTACGCCTGCGTAAAGTCTAGCATCCTGTAGGATTCCCTTTTCTTGCTGGGCTACCGAATTGGGTTTCCGGAGAAACCCTCTAGCCCCTCATCTGCGTAAGAGGCGGGGTCCTGACGCAGAGGGCGCCCACAACACCGCACCCCAACTGACTGAGCTGCAAAAGGGGTCTTTCTGGGCGCCACTGGAGTCGGGGATCCCACAGAGCAGTCCCCAAGCGAGATGTGGAGGTCAGGGGTCCTGACTTGTGAAGCCCCACGGTGGACATGGGTCCTGACTGATCGGACCTTATGGGTCGAGAGGGTCTTGACGAGGCTCCACAGAGGACGGGGGGTCCTAACCGACCTCCACGGGGGATGGGGATTCTGACCGATGGGGTCCCACCAGAGAGTAAGGGTCCTGACTAGATTCCACAGAGGACCGAAATCCTAAAAGGGCCCCAAGGGTGACAAAGTCCTGGCTGATCCTGCCTTGCCCGGACTGGTATGCCGCCTTTGAGCTCCATGGGGGACGGGCCCCCCGGATGGCAGCCCATCCGTCGCTCTCGCTTTTCTCCGGGACCCCGCAACCCCCTTTGCTGGACTGAATGGGGTCATGGAGTCCCTAGGGATAGGGAATGGGACTGGACAGCCCCACCACTGGTGCCGGGGTGGACCGTCGCCCCTCCTCTCCCGCGAGGGCCGGGCCTGGGGTGGCGCCTGGCGGGCGGAGGCGGGCCCAGCGGCGGGGGCGCAGTTGCCGGGCCTCCGGGCTGCGGGACGGACCGGGTCGGTGGCCGGGCTAGTACCCGGTGGACACCATGGAACTGCTCTCGGCTCTGAGCCTGGGCGAGCTGGCGCTCAGCTTCTCACGGGTGCCGCTCTTCCCAGTCTTCGACCTCAGCTACTTCATCGTTTCCATCCTCTACCTCAAATATGAGCCAGGTGAGCCCCAGGCGGGGGGCTGGAGGGATCTGGTAAGGTGGGGAGGGGGAAACTTGGGGGTCGCGGATGAAGAAAGAGGGGCACAGACTCAGGGACTGGATCGGGGGAGTAGGCAGGTGCTGAGATCGTGGGGTTCTCCCACGCTGGCTCATACCGAGCGGAGAAACCCCCAGAATGGCGGGGCTGGGGGAGGGTAAGCAGGTGTGGGCGGAAAGGAGGGTGCTTATTGGGGGGAGGGGGAAACAGGCACTAGGGGCGGGCAGAGAGCAAGTTAGAGGTCATCTTAGATCCAGGCTGGCTGAACTCGGGCAAGGAGCATAGTAGTGGCGAGGCTGCAGGTGAGGGTCGGCGCTGCTGCCCGAGCCAGATGTCCTGGCCGCTCGCAGCTGTGACCTCCTTCCTTGACCTTGGCACGCGGAGTGGGTGTAGCAGCTGAGTGTCTATATAAGGGCCGCTATACTGGGGGCTGCGATCAGGTTCAGCGAAAGTGACACCGGTGGCCCTCCTCTCCACTCCCTCCCCTTTCCCCATTGCCTGGCCTGCTGGTTCTTCGTGCCCGACCGTACTGGATCTTCGAGCCCGGCGGGAATTCTTTCAGTCCTGTCCCTGGATCTTTTCCATGGAACAGAACCTGCTGCAGGGCGGGGTGATTTGGGGTCAGCTTCCTCCCGCAGCTCCAAGCCCCCATGCCTTCATGAAGCGGCAGCAAAGTAGACCCTGCTTCTTAGATTATATTTTTTAAAAAAAAATTTTTTTAAGGAGGATAAATGGCCTCCTTAGAATGTGTTCTATTTTTATACAAGGTTCACCATTAGCGAATGTTTTTGTTCATCTCCTGGTATTTTAATTTGTTCTAGCACACCAGAAAACTTAATGGACAGTAGAATTTAGCTTTAGAAAAGAGATCAAGTACTCCAAACTTTGTGACCCTTTCTTCTGCTTAGATATAAATTACCCCTAAATCTCTGAATGGAAATATCCTGTTCTTTTCTAGATGATAAAAATAGGTTCTCATGTTTACTAAAAACTAAAGCTGAAAAGCACAAAGGAAAAAAAGAGATAATTACAGTCAACATAGTGGATAGAGTGGATAGTGGTAGCCACCTTTCCTGATTTCTCTTCTATTCATTTATGCCTAGGTAGTTACAGACATAAATGCACAATCTTAGGCAATACTCAACTTGCCAGGCATTTTTTATTCTATTTTTGCCTACCACATGCCAGAACCTATTTCCTTAAAAGCTATTTTGGAAAGCAGTTACTTTGCAAAGCAAAATAGGCTTTTGTATTGTTCTACTGTGAACATAGGGTTATATTTCCTTTCTAGGAAAGAATTCCTGGTATCTCAGTCCAGTACCTGGGCAATTTTGGAAAAATGTAAAACTGAGGAGAATAGAAGCCCTGTGGGGTTTTAGGACACAAATGTATGGAGAAAAGAGGTATCCAAGCTGTCTGGGGACCTGCAGGAAGGATTGAGATATGTCTGTAGGAGTCCCAGAGTAAAACATCTGAGCTGGAAGTTCTCAAGTCTAAAGGTTCCAGAAGGATTGAAAAGTGGCTCTTTACTCTGACTGTGTGTGAGACAATCCAGGAGCTTTTAAACACCTCCTCCCACCTCTGCTCTAGTAATTAAGTCAGAATATCAAGTTCCCCTCCCCAGTGATTGCTGCTTGCTATCAAGATACCCAAACCAGTTCTGCTTTTTCCTCTTATAGCTAGGAAAATAGGAAATAGTGGCTAAGCTATCTTAAATACCCAAAGAGCCTGTGGTCCCATAACTGGTAAATGGCAATCTTGGGGCACAGACCCAGATCTGTTTAGCTCTGAGAATCAGTACAATTGCTCCAAGGTAGTTGATTGCCTTAAAAAAGTAAGGCATTAGATTGAACTGTTACCCCTTAGTTCGGTGTGTGTGCTGAGCTTCTGTTAGTGCTTCTACTCAGAATCTATGTGCTGGTCCCAATACAAAATGTCAGTGTAGAGTTCCATGTTGAGAAATTCAGAATTTCAGCCAAGTATGATGACTCACAACTGTAATCTCAGTTACTCAGGGTGGCCGAAGTAGGAGAATCACTTCAAGTCAGGAGTTCCAGACCAGCCTGGTCAACATAGCAAGACCCCTGTCTCTTATTAAAGAAATTAGCCAGCCATGGTGGCTAGCACCTGTAGTCCCAGCTTCTCAGGAGGCTGAAGTGGGAGCATCACTTGAGCCCAGGAGTTCAAGATTACAGTGAGTTATAGTCACACAACTATATTCCAGCCTAGTCAACACACTCTCTCTAAAAAAAATTTTTTAATTAAGAATTTCAACATTCCTTTTGGCCAGAGATGCCATCTTCCAGTAATTCATCAAAATGATGAACACACAGGGAAAGAGGAGAGGTACCTGATACACATACTCTAGACCTTTTTGAAACATAGCTGTTCCTTTGGCCACATACATGTGAATCTATAAGAAAGGTGATATTTTCTACATTAAAGGAATGGGTATTGTTCAAAAAAGCATGCCACACCGTTGTCACCATGGCAAAACTGGAAGAGTTTACAGTGTTGCCCAGCATGCTGTTGGCATTGTAAACAAACAAGTTAAGGGCAGGATTCTTGCCAAGAGGATTAATGTTCATATTGAGCATATTAAGCACTCTAAGAGCAGAGATAGCTTCCTAAAATGTATGGAGAAAAATGATCAGAAAAAGAAGGAAGCCAAAGAGAAATTACCTGGGTTCAACTGAAGCACCGGCCTGCTCCACCCAGAGAAACTCATTTTGTAAGAATCAATGGAAAGGAGCCTGAGCGGTTGGAACCTGTTCTGTATGAATTCACGGCATAATAGGTATACAGTGTAGCACACAAGAGAAGCAAAAGAACCAGCCGGAAGCGGGCATAAGGTGTGGACCTATTCAGTATGGATTCATGGCAGAATAGGTGCACAGCATGGCACACAGGAGAACCAGCTGAAAGCGGGCGTAAGATGCTGGAACCCATTCCCCATGAATTCATGGTGTAATAGACATAGCAAGCTTTGTCATGTCCAATGGACAGGCCCCTGAGCTGCTATGAATTCCCTATGAATTCATGGCATAATAGGTGTAAAAAATAAAAGACGACTGTAAAAAAAGAATTTCAGCACAGAGATAGCATAATATTAAGCTAAGTAGGGGGCCATTTTGAGGTCGGGGTCCCATGAAGCCAGCCCTAGTTGATTATGAGAGCCACACTGGCTTCAAGGGGGAAAAAACCCCTTAGAATTGGGAGTCATTTCTGCCTCTAGCACTGGATAAACACCAAGCAGGTTTCTTCACCTATGTTCATCTGTGAAATAGGATCATTGGTAAAATAATCTCAGAACTGCCTTTCCTGGCTACAATGAACATCTTTTGAGAACTTTATCAGTGATAGGGTCTAAGAAGAGATTTGTGAGTGATGCTTATGTTTATTGGAAGTATGTGGAGGAATGTATTATATTACCTGAGGTACTGGCATTTTCTGGGTTAGGCTTTCTCAAGACTCCTGAGTAAAGATGAAGCTGAGTGAGATCCTCAGCAGAGTAGTATCTATGCCACCTGGGGGCCAGGTAGAAATGCAGGGTCTCCGTACCTCCCACCCTCCCTCTGCTGAATCAAAGTCTGTATTTGACCAAGATTCTCAGATGATTTGTGAGCGTGCTAAAGTTTGCAAAGAGATGAACTGAAAGAGTCAGGAACTGTTTATTAAACCTAGAGCTCTTTGAGGTCATGGAGATCGGAGTTTGCCTCACTTGCAGGACTCTCAAGTTCCATACAAAAGGAGAGAAGGAAGCAGTGGGTGACTGGCTGCATAAGTGAATAAATGAATGAATAAATGAATGACAATCCTATGTATCTTAAGACCTGATCCATCAAAAAAATCTCTCAGTACTTCTCAAACTGGGCAGACTTCACTCGGGAGATTTTAAAAATCCTTTTGTCCTAGCAGCACCCCTCTATGATTTAAATGAGAATGTCTGGGGGTGGCAAAGCATCAGTATTGTTAAAGTTCCTCAGATTAGAACTAGCTTTTTGCATTAGGGTTTCCCAACCTTGGAAATAGTGACAAAGTATTGGCTGTACTGTGCATTTCAGGATGTTTCATGGCATCCCTGGCCTCTGCCCATTAGATGCGAGTAGCACCTTCTCCCCTGTCATTAGTTGTAATGACAACTAAAACTGCCCCTAGACATCATCAGTGTCCCTGGAAAATGTTCTCCCTGTGTTGAGAACCATTGATCTCTAGACCAGAAAGCTCAAACTCCAAATCCTCCAGACACCGTACAGATGCTACACTACCTGGAAGCAAATGGTAAGGAACATCTGTCTCCAGGTGAGAACCAACCAGGACATCTCCACCAGAGCTCAATTTTTAAGAGAAGCTGGAAATGTGGATTTGCAGTTTCCTGTGTTGGCTATTCAAACGTTTTTTTTTTTCTTTTTTAGGTAATATACAATTTATTTAATTTTTAGAGATAGGATCTTACTAAGTCACCTTGGATGAAGTGCAGTGGTGCATTCATAGCTCACTGTAACTTTAAACTCCTGAGCTCCAAGCAATCCTCCTGCCTTTGCCTCCCCTAATGGGCTGGGATTATAGGCATGAGCCACCACACCTGGCCAGACTTTATCTTTTAGATCAGTTTTATGTCCACAGCAAAATTAAGCTGAAAGTAACATGTACTCCCCTTCCCTCGCCTCTCCAACATCCCACACTCGAGCAATACATTTGTTAAGGTCAATAAATCGATAGTATAAACCATCATTATCAGATGTTATCAACATCTTTATCAACCAGTCTGTAGTTTACATAGGGTTTCTTTGTGTTGTACATTCTATGGATTTTGACAAACGTATAATACCATGTTTGTACCATTATACAGTTGCTGTGCAATTTTAAATTTCACACTATTTTAAATTGCACACACAAACTTTATGGCCACTCTGTATAATAGTATCACACAGAGCACAGTGGTCCCAACTTACCATGGTTTGACTCATGATGGTTCAACTTACACTTTTTTGACTTTATGACGATGCAAAAGCAACATGGATTTGGGTTCTTAGTGTGCAGTGAGGTTATGTCCAAATAAATCCTTCAGATGCTAAAAACATAAACAACAGCACTTTCATGCCTTAAAAATTCCCTGTGCTCCACCTATTCTTCCCTCTCCCCCAACCCCAACTCCTGGAACTACTGATTTTTTTACTGCCTGCCTCCATAGTTTTGCCTTTTCTAGAATGTCACAAAGTTGGAATCATAGAGCATGTAGCTTTTTCAGATTGGCTTTTTTCACTTAGCAATATTCATTTTAGAACCCTTTGTGTGTGTGTGTGTCTTTTTTTTTTTTTGAGACAGAGCCTCAAGCTGTCACCTGGGTACAATACTGTGGCATCACAGCTCACAGCAACCTCCAACTCCTGGGCTCTCCTGCCTCCGCCTCCTAAGTAGCCGGGACTACAGGTGCCCGCCACAATGCCTGGCCATTTTTTAGATGCAGCCGTTATTGTTGTTTGGCGGGCCTGGGCTGGATTCGAACCTGCCAGCTCAGGTGTACGTGGCTGACGCCTTAGCCCGTTGAGCCACAGGCGCCGAGCCTGTGTGTGTGTGTGTGTGTGTTTTGATAGCTCACTTAATATTCCATGGTAAGGATGTATCATAGTTGGTATATCCTTTCATCTCCTGAAGGACATCTTGATTGTGATTTGAACATTTTTTCAAATGCTGTGGAGGGTGAGGAAAACAGTTCTTTGATCCCTGGCTTAAGATCTCTGGTTTGGGGCCAGATGTAGTGGCTCACACCTATAAACCCAGCACTCTGGGAGGCTGAGGAGGGTGGGTTGCTTGAGCTCATGAGTTTGAGGTTGCTGTGAGCTATGATGTCATGGCACTCTATCCAGGGTGACAAAGTGAGACTGTCTCAAGAGAAAAAAAAAAATCTCTGGTTTGAACTGTAAGCTTTCTGGTGGCAAGGGGCTGTTCACCCTGCAACCTTGTAAGGCAGAGGCTGCCATCTCCATTTTATGGGAGAGGAAACTAAGGCAGAAAGCTGAACTCAGAAGCTCAAGAGAAGACTTGACTTAGAGTCACTGAGAGATTTGATCAATACCCCACACCTCGTCTACCCTAGACTAAAGAACACAGAATATTAGCAGTGCTGGAGTGTCCTGGAGACTCTTCTGATACTGCTTTGCCAGCTGCAAATGAGACAGGGGCCCCCAGAGAGGGACAATCACAGTGTCTGTCACAGACCAGGACTTAGAGACCCAAGGCTGCTTCCCTCCTGAGGCATAGCTGATTTCTAAAAATCCATCTACTGGTCTTAGATGGCTTTTTAAAAGTGGCTCATCCCTGTAGTCCAGCTACTTAGGAGGCTGAGGCAGGAGGATCACTTGAGCCCAGGAGTATAAGGTTGCAGTGAGCTGTGATGATGCCACTGTCCTTTAGGGTGAGTAACAGAACAAGACTGTGTCTTAAAACAAAACAAAAAAGCCATCTACTGAAATTTCCACCCACAGGTACTTTGCATTTCCATTCAGTCCCAGGAACACCTCTTGCATAATTGTTGAGCACTAAGCAGTCTCTTTTTACCCTCACAGGCGTCTCTTGAAATGACAAAGCACTGGAACACACTCCTTGGCCAAGTTTGCCAAAGACAAGCACCAAAAGTCCCATGTTCCAGGAAACTCCTGGGACCCAGGCAAAGCAAGATAGTTGGTCGTGCTGGACAGCATTCCCATCTCACACACATGAACAAACTGAGGCCTTGGAGAAGGAAGTAACTAGCCCATACTCAACCAGTAGAGGGGAGGAGGTGAATGCATGGCTGGCACGTTTGGGTTTGAAACCCAGATTCTCCGGCTTCCTGGTGTTATCCCCAAATCCAGTAAGTGAAACCAAAAAGGAGTTAAGCAAAGCAGAAGAACTTGGGCTTTGGAACCAGGACCACAGTTTCTTAGCCATCATCTTGCTGTCTTGGAACAGGCCTGTCTCTGGTCTCAATCTTCTCATCTCTGGCAATGGTGAAACTTGTCCTGTCCTTCCAGGGTTTGAGAAATATAGTGATGAGGCCCAGGTTCAGTGGTTCATGCCTGTAATCCCAGCACTTTGGGAAGCTCATGTGGTAGGATGCAGAGGATTGCTTGAGGTCAGGAGTCTGAGGCCATCCTGAGCAAGAGCAAGACCCCTATCTCTACTAAAACTAGAAAATTTAGCTAGGCATGGTAATGGGCACCTATAGTCCCAGCTACTTGGGAGGCTGAGGCAGAGGATTGCTTGAGCCCAGGAGTTTGAGGTTGCAGTGAGCTGTGAATGACACCAATGCATGGCACTGTAGCCTGGTGACAGAGCAAGACCTTGTCTCAAAAAAAAAAAAGAATCATATTGATGGAGAAGTGTGATCTCATTGAATTATCACAACTCAGCTAGAGTGAGTAGTCTCATTCTAATCTTTTGACAATGGAGGAAACTGGTACTGGGGGAATGGGTGGTCATTTCCCAAGTCTATGCCAGTGGCAGTGGCAGAGCCTGAACTTAGGTGTGTGACTATTATCCCAGGGCATTCCTGTGCTGTAGACATGACAACCTACTTGTCAGGCATTACTCCCACAAACCCCAGCCACCCACCCCACTACTCCCCGGCCTCTGTCCCTGGGTTGATCCCAAAGGGTACACAAAAGACCTTGGAAAGAATTCAGCCCCTCAGAGTTAATTTTAGATGCAGAGGTATCCATTTCTGCAAAACATGGATGCCTCACCTGACCTGGCCCCTACAGGACCCACCAGCTGCTGCAGAGGATTAACTCTCAGCTGGCTGCGTTTTAAATAGACCCCAGGGATAGACATGAGAGTATTTTACTTCATACCCTTAGGCCCTCCATCAATTTTGAGGGCAGGGAGAAGATGCACTTTGGGGGCGGTGCGTGTGGCTCACTGAGTAGGGTGCCGGCCCTATATACCGAGGGTGGCGGGTTCAAACTTGGCCCTGGCCAAACTGCAACAAAAAATAGCTGGGCGTTGTGGCGGGCATCTGTAGTCCCAGCTACTTGGGAGGCTGAGGCAGGAGAATTGCCTAAGCCCAAGAGCTGGAGGTTGCTGTGAGCTGTGATGCCACAGCACTCTACCAGCTGACTAAAAGAAAAAAAAAAGAGGCACTTTGGGATTGTTACTCCTAGGGTGAGATTGGAGGAGAGAAATTTTCCTTTCAACCCTTGTCAGGAGTTAGGCAAAGAAGGAATTAGGATTCCCAGTTGACCAAAAGAGATAGAGAAAAAAATGGTTTGTTCAAGATGACATGTTTAGCTGGTAGGGATAGCAAAGGGAAGGGAGATAATTGTAAAACAACTTGAATTGGGCATGTTTCCTGATGATCAAATATATATGGGACAGGTACATAAATTGTGATCTGTTCTTATGGTAGAATACTGGACAGCCCCAAAAGTGACTATTACCCTTGAAAATACTCTAAGCAAAAGAAGCCAGATGCAAAAGGCACATATTGTATGCCAAAATTGCATGGGGCTATATTTTTTAAAAGAAAAAAGAAAAAAAAAAGCACATATTGTATGAGTCTACCTATATGAAATCTATACATTTCAGAACATTTCCTTCCTTCCTTCCTTTCCTCCTTCCTTCCAGCAAACTCCCACTTTGCCACCTGACTAGAGTACAGTAGTGTCATTGTAGCTCACTGCAATCTCAAACTTTGGGCTCAAGTGATCCTCTGCCTCAGCCTCCCAAATGGCTGGAACTACAGGCATGTGCCACCATACACAGCTAATTTTTCTATGTTTTTCATAGAGACAGCGTCTCAGTCTTGCTCAAGCTGGTCTCAAACTCCTGAGATCAAGCAATCCTCCTTCCTCAGCCTCCCAGAGTGCTTGGATTACTGGTATGAGCCACCATACCTGGCTATCTTTTCTAGTTTGAATGATAAAATATTTCAGACACATAGTTATACCTGAGATTGCAGTCATTTGTCTTCATACCTGGATAGTTTTTTAAATTTTTTTTCAGAAATGCAGTCTGTGTTGCCCAAGCCAGTCTCAAACTCCTGACCTCAAGTGATCCTCCCACCTCAACCTCTCAAAGTGCTGAGATTGCAGGCATGCCCCACTTTTTTTAAAACTTTTTTTTTTTTGGAGACAGAGTCTCAATTTGTCACCCTGGCAGAGTGCTGTGGCATCATAGCTCACAGCAACCTTAGTCTCCTGGGCTCAAATGATTCTCTTGCCTTAGCCTTCCAAGTAGCTGGGACTACAGGTGCCCGCCACAAGTCCTGGCTATTTTTAGAGATGGGGTCTCGCTCTAACTCAGGCTTGTCTCCAACTTGTGAGTTCAGCCAATCTGCCCTCTTCGGCCTCCCAGAGTGCTAGGATTACAGGAGTGAGCCACCACTCCCAGCCGCCACTTTTTTTAACTTTTTTTTTTTTTTTTTTTTTTTAACTGTTGGGGATTCATTGAGGGTACAAGAAACCAGGGTTTTTTTGTTTTGTTTTGTTTTTTTAACTTTTAATAGCTTTATTGAGATAGAATTCACATAACCTCTCATTCACCCATGTAAAACATCCTATTCACTTGTATTTAGTGTATTTACAGAGTTGTACAACAGTCACCCCAAAAAGAAACCTTCAGCTGTTACTACCCCTCCAATTTCTGCCAGCTCTTAGTAGCCACTAATCTACTTGTTGTCTTTTTAACATTGAATAAAATAGCAAGACCTACACAGAGAAAGGATGGAGTCCACAGGGTGTGGGAGTCCACAGGCAGGAATGATGGCTACCTGGCTAGCACCCAAAAGTAAGGAAGTCTTCCTGGAGGAAGCGGCATTTGTGCTTGGTCATTTCTGCTTCTATGTCCTTGTTCCTTCACTATCGTGGAGTGCCACCAGTGCAGAGTGCCTTCACTATGTGCTTGTCCTGTGTTCCTATTATTTAATTCTACCTTCAAGGACCCCTCCTCATATGCATTCTCTGATTTCCCCACTGGTATCAATACCTGGTGTCTTCTGTCTGCCTCATTGGCACTCCCCCAGCAAGAGAGGCCTAGGGTACTCTCCTGTGTTCACCTTTTCTTTTCTGCTCTGCCTTCCCACCTGGGGTAAAGTAAAACTCTTTTCCCAACAAAGAAACATTCTTCATAAGCAGGGATAATAACACAACAGCAGACACACCACCTAGTTTTTAAAAATATAGACTTTGGGAAGCCAAGGCAAGAGGATCACTTGAGGCCAGAAGTTCAAGACCAGCCTGGGCAAACTTAGCAACTCTGTATTTACAAAAAAATTTTTAGTTACCAGGTGCAGTCCTCCTGCCTCAGCCTCCTGAGTAGCTGGGACTATAGGCACCCACTACAATGCTTGGCTAATTTTTCTATTTTTAGCAGAGACGAGGTCTTGCTTTGCTCAGGGTGGTCTGAACTGAGCTCAAGTCATTCTCCCACCTCAGCCTTCCTGCATACTAGGATTATAAGTGTGAGCCACTGTGACCAGCCATTAAATAAAAATTTTTAAAAAGCTTGACTAGAGGGCGGCCCCTATGGCTCAAAGGAGTAGGGCGCCAGCCCCATATACCAGAGGTAGTGGGTTCAAAACCCAGCCCCGGCCAAAAACTGCAAAAAAAAAAAAGCTTGACATTTCTCCAAAGAAGACAGACAAGTGACCAATGAGCTCATGAAAAGATGCTCCACATCACTAATCATTAGGGAAATGCAAGTCCAAACCATCACGAAAGACCACTTCATACCCTCTAGGATGGCTGTTACCAAAAACAACAAAACCCAGAAAACAAAGAAGTGTTGGTGTAGATGTGGTGATATTAAATCCCTCTGCACTGGAGGTGAATGTAAAATGGCGTGGGCTCTGTGGAAGACAATATAGTGGTTCCAAACAAAATTAAACATAGAATTAATTACCATGTGCTCTAGCAATCCTACTTCTTAGTATATACCCAAAGGAATTGAAAGCAGAGAATCAAAGATATTTGTACACCTATGTTCATAGCAGCCAAATGTGTACACCTATGTTCACAATAGCCAAAAGGTAGAAACAATCCCAGGGTCAAAAAATGTGTCATATCCATGCAGTGAAATATTCCACCTTGAAAAGAAATCTCTTTTTTTCCTTTTTCTCTGTCTTTTGGGCTAGAGTGCAATGTGTCACGATAGCTCACGGTAACCCCAAACTCCCCAAACTCCTAGGTACGAGTGATCCTTCTATGTCAGCCTATTGACTACTGAGACTACAAGTATGTGCCACCACACCAAGCTAATTTTTGTATTTTTTTGTAGTGACAAGGTTTTGCTCTGAGCTCAAGCGATCCTCCCATCTTGGCACCCCAAAGTGCTAGAATTATAAGTGTGAACCAGCACACCCAGCCATGAAGTGAAATCGTAATACATCCTACAAGAGATGAACCTTGAGGACATTAGTCCTAAGTGAAATAAGCCAATCACAAAACAACAAGTACTGTATTATTCCACTTATATGAGGTTCCTGGAGTCATCAAATTCATAAATATAGAAAGTAGAATGGTGGTTGGCAGAGCCTTAGACAGAGGGGTTAGGGAAACAATTCTGAAACAATTCTGGAGATGGGTAGTGGTGTTGGTTGCACAACAATGTGAATGTTCTTAATGCCATAGAACTGTACACTTAAAATGGTATATTTTATGTATCTTTTACACAATTATTTTTATTTATTTATTTATTTGTTTTGTTGTAGAGACAGAGTCTCACTTTATCACCCTCAGTAGAGTGCCGTGGCGTCACACAGCTCACAGCAACCTCCAACTCCTGGGCTTAGGCAAGTCTGTTGCCTCAGCCTCCCGAGTAGCTGGGACTACAAGCACCCACCACCCTCAGGATATGGGGCCGGTGCCTTACTGATTGAGCCACAGGCGCTGCCCCCTTTTGTTTTTTTTTTTTTTTAAAGACAGTCTCACTTCTCACTCACTTGGTAGAGTGCTATGGCATCACAGTTCACAGCATCCTCCAACTCCTGGGCTTAGGCAATTCTCTTGCCTTAGCCTCCCAAGTAGCTGGGACTACAGGCGCCTGCCACAACGCCCGGCTATTTTTCTGTTTTGCAGTTGGGCTGAGGCTGGGTTTGAACCCACCACCTTTGGTATATGGGGCCGGCACCCTACTTGATGAGCCACAGACGCCACCCTCTTTTACACAATTTTTAAAAAAAAATTTTTTTTTTTTGAGACAGTCTCACTTGGTCACCCTTGGTAGAATGCTGTGGCATCACAGCTCAAGCAACCTCAGACTCTTGGGCTCAAGCAGTTCTCTTGCCTCAGCCTCCTAAGTAGCTGAGACTACAGGTTCCTGCCACAACACCGGGCTATTTTTAGAGATGGGGTCTCGCTCTGGCTCAGGCTGTTCTTGAATCTGTGAGCTCAGGCAATCCGCCCGCCTAGACCTTCCAGTGTGCTGGGATTATAAGCATGAGCCACCTCATCTGGCCTCAAAAAAAAAATTTTTTTTTTTTTTTTGTGACACAGAGTTTATTATATCGCCCTTGGTAGAGTGCTGTGGCATCACAGCAACCTCAAACTCATGGGCTTAAGAGATTCTCTTGCCTCAGCCTCCCGAGTAGCTGGTACTACAGGCACCTGCCACAATGCCTGGCTATTTTTTCTTGCAGTTGTTGTTATTGTTTAGATGGCCCAGCCAGGGTTGAACCCACCAGCCTTAGTGTAAGTGGCTGGTGCCATAACCACAGTGCTACGGGCGCCAAGCCCTCAAAAAAAATTTTTTTAAAGACATCCTGGCTGGCCAGTTGCAATGGCGCATGCCTGTAATCCTAGCACTCTGAGAAGCTGAGCAGGAGAATCACTTTAGCTCAAGAGTTCGAAACCAGCCTGAGCAAGATTTAGACCTGTCTCTACTAAAAATAGAAAAACTAGCTGAATTTCATCGCAGGCATCTATAGTCCCAGCTGTTTGGGAGGCAGAGGCAAGAGAATCACTTGAGCCCAAGAGTTTGAGGTTGCTGTGAGCTATGATGACGCCACAGCACTCTCCCGAGGGCAATGGAGTGAGACTCTGCCTTAAAAAAAAAAAAAGCCTGGTGCAACGGCACATACCTATGGTCCAAGCTACTAGGGAGGCTGATGGGGGAAAATTGGTTGATCCCAGAAGTTTAAGTAGAGTGGGGGAAACATAATGAGACTCTGTTTAAAAAAAACTCAAAACAGGGTGGTGCCTGTGGCTCAGTGAGTGGGGTGCTGGCCCCATATACCCAGGGTGGCAAGTTCAGGCCCAGCCCTGGCCAAACTGCAACAACAAAAAAATAAAAAATAAACTCAAAACAGCATAGGGCCTAGGCCAGGTGCGGTGGCTGACATCTGTAATCCTAGCACTCTGGGAGGCCAGGGTGGGCTGATCGCTTGGCTCATGAATTCAAGACCTGCATGGAAAAAAAAAAAAAAAAAAGACCTGCATGAGCAAAAGTGAGACTTTGTCTCTACTAAAAATAAAAAAACTGAGGGTCACTTGAGCCCAAGAGTTGGAGGTTACTGTGAGATATGACTCCACGGCATGCTACCCAGGGCGACAGTTTGAGACTCTCAAAAAAAGGGGGGGGGGGCTCGGCACCTGTGGCTCAAGCAGCTAAGGCGCCAGCCACATACACCTAAGCTGGCGGGTTCGAATCCAGCCCGGGGCCACCAAACAACAATGACAGCTGCAACCAAAAAATAGCTGGGCATAGTGGTGGGCGCCTGTAGTTCCAGCTACTTGGAAGGCGGAGGCAGGAGACTCACTTGAGCCCAGGAGTTGGAGGTTGCTGTGAGCTGTGATTCTACGGCACTACCCAGGGTGACAGCTTGAGGCTCTGTCTCAAAAAAAGGGGGGTGAGGTTAAAAAAACCAGCATAGGTGGTGCAAGGTGGTTTGCACCTGTAATCCTAGCACTCTGGGAAGCTGAAGCAGGAGGATTGCTTGGCTCAGAAGTTCAGGATTGGCCTGAGCAAGAGGGAGACTCTGTCTCTGAAAAAAAAGAGAAAAATTAGCCAGGTGTGGCACCCGCTCGTAATCTCAGCTAATTCAGAGGCTGAGGCAGAAGGATCTTTTGGGTCCAGGAGTTTGAGGTTGCAGCAAGCTGCAATGATACCACTGCACTCCATCTAGTCTGGGTGACAGAGTGACACCCTGTCTCAAAAAAAAAAATTAAATTAAAAATTAAAATTAAATAGAAAATAAAAATGCAACATAAGCTTGTAGGGATCTTGGGTAGTAATTAGCCAGGGCATCAGTAGCAGCTTCAGAGTGTCTCTAGCTGCAAGTTGACCCATCTCTCCAAGCCTCAGCCTCTTCCTGGCAGTAAAATTCCTGCAATAATAAAAGTTATCACTTGACTGAGGCTATTGATGGTGATTTAAGGAGTCCTGTGAGCCAGTGTCATTGTTATCACCACTTCTCAGGGTGTGGAGGAAAAATCCCCAACTCAGCTCTGTATTTTTTCTGTGGAATCTGAGGCATGTGTGCAGCCTCTCTGAACCTTGGTTCTTCCTCTAAAATTTGCAAACTGCGTGGTTTGAGTGGACACTCTGAATTAGGATAGCTTGACCAGAGGGTGTGGGGTTAAAGCACACCCTTGGCACTGTGGTGACAGTGGGGGATGCTCCCATACCTTCCAGGTGCAGTCGAGCTGTCCCGGCGCCACCCCCTGGTGTCCTGGCTATGCGCTATGCTGCACTGTTTTGGGAGTTACATCCTGGCTGATCTGCTCCTTGGAGAGCCCCTGATCGACTATTTCAGCAACAACTCCAGCATCCTGTTGGCCTCTGCTGTCTGGTAAGCAATGCAGGACATAGGAGAACAGGGTCAGGAGGGGAGCAGGGACAACTCCACTTGGGCACCAGGGAGAAGGGAGGTTGGAGGATGAAGGAACCAGGATGCACAAGCACAACCTCTGTGGTGGCCCTGTACACACTGCCCTCCGTGTCCAGCTGTGATCTGGGCCCTGCATGTTGCGGGTCAGAGGGGAGGGTCTGACCCAACCACATACCCCACCTCTTGTTGGCCCGCCCCTTCCTCAACATTCAACATTCTCTCCCCAAAGGTACTTGATTTTCTTCTGTCCCCTGGACCTGTTCTACAAGTGTATCTGCTTCCTGCCTGTCAAACTTATTTTTGTGGCCATGAAGGAGGTGGTGAGAGTCCGCAAGATCGCAGTGGGCATCCACCACGCACATCACCACTACCACCATGGGTGGTTCGTCATGATTGCAACTGGGTGGGTCAAAGGTAAATAGGATGGTGACAACAACAACAATGAAAAATCACTGCAGTTGAGAACCTTTGATTCAGTGCTACCATCAGTCACCCAAATTGGGACAGCCATGCTCCACGCTAAGGGGTTTGAAGAATTAAGGGAGTGGATATGCAAATCTTCACCATTACCTTTAGTAGGCTGGGCATGGTGACTCACACCTGTAATCCTACTACCTTGGGCAGCAAAGGCAGGAGGATCACTTGAATCTAGTAGTTCAAGACCAACCTGCACAACATAGCCAGACCCCATCTCTACAAAAAAATAGAAAAAAATCTGCCAGTATGGTAGTGTGTGCCTGTAGTCCCAGGCCTGTGAGAGGCTGAAGCAGGGGGATCACTTGAGTGCAGGAATTTGAGGTTCCAGTGAGCTATGATGACACTACTGCACTCACTCTCTGGGTGACAGAGCAAGACCCTATCTCAAAACGAAACAAACCTTTGATGTAAATGGGAAGATTCTTCCACAAATGTGACTGTCAATAGGTAAATAGAGACAATGAAAATAACAAAAGCCAATGTCACTGGAGGAAGGTTTCTCACCTGCAGTGCTACTGATATTTGGGGCTGGATTATTCTCTAGTGGAGACTGTCCTGTGCATTGTAGAGTATTGAGGAGCATCCCAGGCCTCCACCCACAAAATGCCAGCCAGTGGCACCCGTGTCCCCCAGCTGTGACAACCAAAAATGCCTCCAGACATTGCCAAATGCTGCCTTGAGAGCAAAATTGTTGCAGGTGAGCACCTCTTTAGTAGAGCTCTAACTACAAAATGTTCTTAACCTTTGTCGACCAGGACTTTTTTTTAGCCTAGTGAAGCCTATGAACCTTTTGTTTTTAGATGCAAAAATATAGACGATAACAATGAGAAGCCCATTATTTTAAAATAGTTATCAAAACATTTTTTAAATACAATATAATAATGTCATGCTTCTTTATTAATCCCTTATATAGCAGTCCTTTCAGTAGCACCTAGTAACTATCAATCTTTTGAAGTAACATCTAGCAACAACAGAATCTTGAAACCATCTGTAGAAACTGGAATTAAAAAAAAGAAGAAAAAACTGTGGGTTCTGTTGGTGACCATGACAACCTCAAAAACCCTTCCGAGGGGCCAGGCACAGTGGCTCATATCTGTAATCCTAATACTCTGGGAGGTTGAGGTGAGTGGATTGCTTGAGTTCACAAGTTCGAGACCAGCCTGTGCAAAAGTGAGATCTCACCTCTACTAAAAATAGAAAAATTGAGGCAAGAAGATCACTTGAGTGCAAAAGTTGGAGGTTGCTATAAGCCATGATGCCATGGCACTCTACCCCAGGTGACAGCTTGAGACTTTGTCTCAAAAAAAAAAAAAAAAAAAAAGGTACTACTGACATTATTGCTGCTGTTCACGATGGAAGGAAAGGCTGAGTTTCAGTGATAGGGATGGGAAAATGAAGTTGTAATTCTTTTTCCTGTCTGGCTTTGTGAACCCCAAGTTAAGACCCCTGATTGAGGGCAGGTTTTGATTTGAGGTCTTTGATCCTTAAGACTCCGTTTAGGAGGGATCCAGCATCATTCTCTTTTTCTGATAAGGGAAATAAAATGTCTTGCCTAAGGTCACACAGCTAAGGGGTACAGCTGGTTTTGACTTCAGATCTTCTGATTCTAATATCCGTGCTTTTGCCCATTTTGAAGTTCTTGGCCCCCTCTCCATGTGTGCTAACAAGCAGATCAAAGTAGACTTTAAAACAAAACAAATATTACTAGAAATAAAGAGGGACATTTTATAATAATAAAAGGATCAATCTACCAGGAAGATATAACAACTGTAAACATATATGCACTTAGAAACAGAGCACTAAAATACATAAAGCAAAAGTTAAGGGAGAAAGGCAATTAATTATTTGTAAAGTAGACCTGGCCAGGTGTAGTTGCTCATGCCTATAATCCTAGCCCTCAGGAAGGCTGAGGCAGGTGAATTGCTTGAGCTCACGAGTTTGAGACCCTGCCTCTACTAAAAATAAAAAACCTAGCCATGCCTTGTGACAGGCACCTATAGTCCAGCTACTCATACTCAGGAGGCTAAGGTAAGAGGATTGCTGGAGCCCAAGAGTTTGAGGTTGCTGTGAGCTATGATGATATCACAACACTCTACCCAGGATCACAGCAAGACTATCTCAAAAAAAAAAAAAGACCAAGGACTAACACGAAGGCAGGGAATGAAGACCTGAACAAGTGCTGAAAACCACTAGGCAGAAAAGTGGGTCTAGGGGTAACAGGCTTGTTCAGAAGCACCCTGTCCTATAGGTTCTGGCGTTGCCCTCATGTCCAACTTTGAGCAGCTACTCCGAGGGGTCTGGAAGCCCGAGACCAATGAGATCCTGCACATGTCCTTGTGAGTATCCCACCCACCCTTCTCCATCCTACCTGTATATACAGGTGTCTGCCCCTGGGCGAGATACCACTGATAACTTGGAGAAGCCTCAACCCCTGATTCTACCTTTTGGAAGCTTCCAGAGGCTATGGCTGGGGAAGCCCAGAGTGGGAGCCATGGCTCTGCGTAGGAATCAGGGAAGACAGAGCTTCCTGGAAGAGGTGACACTTGATTGGGGTTTTAAAGAGTGAATAGGAGTTTTTAGCTAAGGAAGAACCTCCTGACAAGAGGCCAGCACCTCTGCCAACTGTTGGATCAGAAATGAGCAACAGTTTTGCAAAGATTGCTCATCTGAATAACAATACTAACAATTTTAGGGGGGTGGCACCTGTGGCTGAGTGGGTAGGGCGCCGGCCCCATATACTTAGGGTGGTGGGTTCAAACCTGGCCCCGGCTAAACTGCAACAGCAACAAAAAATAGCCGGGCATTGTGGTGGGCACCTGTAGTCCCAGCTACTTAGGAGGCTGAGGCAAGAGAATCGCCTAAGCCCAGGAGTTGGAGGTTGCTGTGAGCTGTGACACCATGGCACTCTACCGAGGGCAATAAAGTGAAACTGTCTCTAAAACAAATAATAAATAATAACAATTTTTTTAAAAAGAAAAACTAACAATGTTGCTGGTCTATAGAGCTGGAGTAAGAGCGTGAGCGGGGAGTGAGGGGTACAGAGTGTAGGGTACAGATAGTGGGAAGTATATTTGGAACTAACAGGGCAGGGCCAGAAAACAGCATCCGAGACTCAATGCAGTATCCTAAACTAGATTTAACCCAATACATTTTGGTTTTTTATACTTAGAAGTCCAAGATCAAGGCCTAATACATATTTAAGAGACATTGCAAGTTTGGGCTAGTTAAATATTCCTGCAGTCTACAATAAGTAAAGCTACAAGCCATGAAAATGAACCTCATATGCCATTGAAAATCTCCCATTTCACACTTTGGGAAATAGGGCACTATCTCATCACCGTCTCCATGAGGAGTCTGTTCCCACCATCCATTCACCAGCGGGGAAAAGGGAGACCTGAGCCATTAGCATTGCTTGCTATCAGCTGTAGCTCAGTGAGGAAGGTGCCGGCCACATAAACTGAAGCTAGCAGGTTTGAGCCCAACCTGGGCCAGCTGAACAACAATGACAACTGCAACCAAAACATAGCCGGGTGTTGTGGCAGGCGTCTGTAGTCCCAGCTACTTGGGAGGCTGAGACAAGAGACTTGCTTAAGCTCAAGAGTTTGAGGTTGCTGTGAGCGGTGACACCACAGCACTCTACCCAGGGTGACATAGTGAGACTCTGTCTCCAAACAAAACAACAACAACAAAAAAACCATCGCTTGCTATGATACTTGGTGGGCAAATGGCTTCCCCTCTCAGACTCTTTCCACCTTATCAGCTGAGCATAAGGGTTCAGTGGAATCATACACCTGGCCTAGGCACCTGGTGAGTGCTTTGGAAATATTAGGTAGCATCATCATCATTAAATATGTGCATTGAATCTAACTTGAGCCAGAGCGAGACCCCCATCTCTAAAATTAGCTGCGTGTTGTGGCAGTTGCCTGTAGTCCTAGCTACTCGGGAGGCTGAGGCAAGAGGATTACCTGAGCCCAAGAGTCTGAGGTTGCTGTGAGCTATGATGGCATGGCACTTAACCCCAGGGTGACTGAGTGAGCCTCTCTCCAAAAAAATTGTTTAAATAGAATAATTAAATATGTACAATGAGTGACAGACATCAGGAATAGAAGTACAGGTCTGTCTTCTGCAACAAAGAAAACATTATGAACCTATTCTGCAAGGAAGAAAAAGAAAGTTAAAGAAACTTCCGCATGTTGTAATCACATTTTCTGGGGGAGTGAGTTGTTTAGGGATGGGCTGCCTTGAGGTCCCATGATTTGCCAGAAGGATGCATAGAACTCAGCAAAGCCATTTGCTCGGGGTTATGGTTTATTACAACAGAAGAATACAGGTTAGAGTCAACGAAGAAAAAAGGTGTATGTGGCAGGGTCTAGAAGAGACCAGGTGAAACTTTAGTTATCTTTGCCTGGTGGAGTCATTAGAACAGCCCTTAATTCTCCCAGCAATGATGTGTGACAGGATGCATGGAGTATTGCCAATCAGGGTAGGTCCCCTGAATATTGAAGTGCAGGATTTTTATTGAGCTTTCATCATATAGACAGAGATGACTGCCTGTGTGGCTCACTTTAGTCTCTAGTCTCACTATACAGGTCAAGCTGGTGTTGCATGGCCCAAGGCCCCCACTGTAAGTCACTTTGTTACTATCTGGTGTGACCAAAGATCTCCCAGGCAAACAAAGAGACTATTATCAGGCAGAACATTCAAGAACTTACAAGGCATATCCTGGAAGTGGGGCAAAAGCCCAGACCTTCCTTGGGTTAGGTTGACCTATCACTACACAAGAAGATACCCTCATGCATGCCAGCCATGCACCTTTGCACATCATCTCAAGAAGCTGGAGCCAGGGCAGGGGGTGTGTCTGGGCCAAAGGTACAAAGAGCCACACAAGTGACTCCCAGCAACGATGGCTACTCCCTCCAGCCCAACCAAGGCCAGCCTGTATGGAGCCATCCTCTTCACCCTTCAGCAGACCCGCTGGCTCCCAGTGTCTAAAGCCACTCTCATCTTCATCTTTACCATGTTCATGGTATCCTGTAAGGTAAGCTTTTCTGTGGCCTTCCTGCCTTGACCAGTGCTACCCCACACTTTTGGGCTAAGAGCGGGGACATCAGACATTGCTAACCTTATGTGGCCGGGGCAGTACATTTCAGAGAGGGGAGAAGCTTGTCAGTAGGTCCATGGTAGGAGGGTCTTCAGAAGGCAATCTCTAATAGGTGGGGACCAGCCAATCTATACAAATGACCTAGCATAAGGAAAGGTTGAGGCAGGCCTGGTGCCTCGTGCATGGAGACCACATGGAAAAGAGGCTGAGAAGGCAGCCTCAGGTAGCCAAGGGTTCTGCTGCATCAGGTAGATTCCAGCTTGAGTTGAGGTCACCCCATCCAGGAAGGGACTTCAGGGGCGACCTCATTCTGCCTCTGACAATGCTGGGGAATTCTGCTGTTGTTTCCCCTCAGCGTGAAGGCCCTAGCTCAAGGATGTGTCTCCCTTAGCTGGGATTATAAGGCTGTTAGAAGTCAATGAATGTAAGTCTCCCAGCCTTAGGGAAATAGCAAGAGGGGAGTAGACAGCTGGGTTCTCTTCCCCTTATGTTTGCAGTTCAACCCCAGGCCAAGTGTCTTAATCTATTCAGGCTTCTCTAACAGAATGCTGTAGACTGGGCACCTTGTAAACAATAGAAATTTATCTTAAACAGTTCTGGAGACTGGAAAGTTCAAAATCCAATGTGGTCAGGTTCTGAGGAGGGCCCTCTTCTGGTTGCAGATTGCTAACATCTTGCTGTGACCTCACATGGTGGGAAGGGACTGCCTGTCTTCTTGGGACTCTTTGATGAGGGAACTAATTCTATTCACAAGGGCCCCACCCTCATGACCTGATCACCCCCAAAGGCCTCACCTGACACCATCACTTTGCTGACTAGGTTTCAATATATAAATTTTGGGGAGACACATAACATTCAGACCATAGCACTCCTCTCTGAGCCCAGGTGTGTTGGGGGAGCTCCTGAGGGATGGGTGACTGACAGTCCCACTATCCTGGGGACTACCCAAACTTTAGCACTGAACAGAAGTCCTGTATTCTGGGTGGTTCTCTTCCTTCTGGGGATGCATGTAGCCAGAAGGCTTGACCTTGCTGACATTTTCTCCCATCTTCTCTCCTTTCCCCTTCCTGCTTTACCTTCTGCCTCGGTTTCTTTCTGGCTCTCTTGCTGTCTCCACCACCACCCCACCTTAGGTATTCTTAACAGCCACTCACTCTCACAGCTCACCTTTTGATGTCCTGGAGGGCTACATCTGTCCTGTGCTGTTTGGGGCAGCCTGCGGGAGTAACCATCACCATGACAACCATGGAGGGTCCCATGGTGGTTCCCACAGCGGTGGTGGGCTGGGCACCCAGCATTCAGCCATGCCTGCCAAGTCCAAGGAAGAGCTGAGTGAGGGCACCAGAAAGAAGAAGACCAAGAAAGCAGATTAGGGGCTGGCCTGGGGAGAGGACCCTGACCCAGGACTTTCTGAACTGGAAGGCGTCCTGGGCTCAGATATACCCTTTCCTGACCTTTATGTCCTCATCTGAGAGATGGGGCCATCAGTCCACCCTCCAGGGATGATGTGGGAGTTAAATGAGATATGGGGGGGAAGGCCCCACTCTCTCTGCCAGGCCCCCATAGAATTTTTAAGGGGCACGAGCCAGCACACAGAATCTCAGCAGCTCCAGCCAAAAACCCCAGCAGTTAGATTCTTGGTTCTATTTTTCCTTCTCTAAAATTGCACCTTGACTCCAAAAGGATCCCAAGCCATATTGAGACTCATTCATCTGATGGACATTTCCTAAGTACCTGCTGTGAGCCCCGTGCTGTGATTTTGAAGTCTTTTCTTACCCACACTCCTCTCGACTTTGTCCTGTGCCCAAATTGTTCTGACTCCTGCTGATGTCCCTGGGCAAGTTAGCTCCTTCCTATGAGCTTCCTGTTCCCCTCTGTATAGTGGAAACCCTTGTCCCTCCTTGGTATGGAAGGGCTAATGTAAAACTAGATGTGAAGAAGTCTTGCAAGCTTATAAGCAAACACCATACAGTCTAGAGGGGATGCCAGGATGGTTGTAAATTCTGATTGAAAATGGCTTTGCACAGGCGGCACCTGTGGTTCAGTGGGTAGGGCGCCGGCCCCATATACCGAGGGTGGCGGGTTCAAACCCGGCCCTGGCGAACTGCAACAAAAAAAAAATAGCCAGGTGCTGTGGCGGGCACCTGCGGTCCCAGCTACTCGGGAGGCTGAGGCAAGAGAATCACCTAAGCCCAGGAGGTGGAGGTTGCTGTGAGCTGTGTGACGCCACAGCACTCTACTGAGGGCGATAAAGTGAAACTCTGCCTCTAAAAAAAAAAAAAAGAAAGAAAAAATGGCTTTGCACTTTAGATCATTTGTGTTTGTGGATCAGAGAACATCACAAGTTAGCCAGCACAAAGGAAGCCCTCAGTAGACATGTTTGTCTAGGGCAGGCTGCAGAGATCATAGTGTGCGTAGGCTTGTTCTGTTCTATTGGCTTCAGGCTGCCCCTAAACCAAAGAAATTCAGTCAGCTGGGCAGTGTTTCCAAGAGCCAGCTTTATCAAGGGGCTCCAAGCACTCACAGTAGGGACCTGAGAGTATCAGGCCTCCCTCATGTAGGAGTCTATTGTTACTCATTCAGTCATTCAACAAAAATTGATAACCTATCTACTCTGAGTTAAGTCTTGTGCTGCTGCTGCTGCTGAGTAGGCTGGGAACTTCCTTCAGGGTAAGGGGGATGATGGCTGAAGGGTCCCTCCTGGACACCTCACCTCAGTGTAGGTGGCCAGGATGTCCTAGAAGGTAGATGCGGTTGGCATAGCAAATCTCAGGTGAGGTTTGGACCCAGACCGAGTTCGGGTCCCAGGTGTTGCCCAGATTGAGAAAGTGCCTTGTTCCAGTGATACCTGTGAGTTGGGTGGGTCCTGAGGTGATAAGGCCCCCAGTTTCATCCTTTTGCATGTCCATCAAAGCTTGGCGTGAGGCATCAGCCAATAAATCATTGTGACTGAACCCTCATGACTTGTCTGATTCATTTCTAGGGTTCTGGCCCCAAGATTTGTGGACACTCTGGGGTCTGTATCCTCGGAGATGCTGTGGCAGTCCCTGATCACAGGGTGAGATGGTGACAGTGGATGAGGTCTGTAGGATTGAGGTCAAGTGGATCTGGGTTTGAATCTCCACTCTGTTATCACCAGGCCAAGTAGTCCCCCCACCCCCCATCTGAGACTATTTGCTCCTTTCAAGGGCAAGTGGGAGGACGAGTCAGGGCAGTTGTAATTCGCAACTTAGAGTCCTATGCAAGACCTTGTCAAGAGAGTGAAAGACGAACCACAGACTGGGAGAAAATCTTTGCAAACCATGCATCTGATAAAGGGGGTGTGCCCAGAATATTGAAAGAGTTCTCAAAACCCAATAATAAGGCTGGGCATGGTGGCTCACACCTATAGTCCCAGCACTTTGGGAGGCTGAGGCAGGAGGATTGCTTGAGTCCAGGAGTTTGCAATTCCAGTAAGCTGTGATCAAACCACAGCACACTAGGCTGGCTGACAGAGCAAGACCTCAAAAAAATAATAAAGGTGAATGAACAACTGTGCTCCATCCCTATAATGGCACAGTGCTCAGCACTGAAAAGGGGTGAACATTCAGCACCATGAATGAGCCTCAAATACATCATGATGGGTGAAAAAAGTCATACAAAAAAGACTATGAGTCAATTTCTATAAGATTGTATTATGTAGAAAAGGCAAACTAGGCTCAGCGCCTAGGGCTCAAGTGGCTGAGGCAGCAGCCACATACACCTGAGCTGGCGGGTTAGAATCCAGGCCCGGCCACCAAACAGCAATGACGGCTGCAACCAAAAAATGGCCAGGCATTGTGGTGGGTGCCTGTAGTCCCAGCTACTTGGGAGACGGTGGCAGGAGAATCGCTTGAGCCCAGGAGTTTGAGGTTGCTGTGAGCTGCAATGAAACAGCACTCTACCCAGGGTGACAGCTTGAGGCTCTGTCAAAAAAAAAAAGAAAGAAAGAAAAGGCAAAGTAATTTATAGAACAGAAATCTGATCAGTGAGTGAGTGGAGAAAGGGGGCTGGGAAGGGTCAGGAGGAAGGAATTTGAAGAGTCGCAAGGAAACTGGGGTGATGGATCTGTTGACTGTCTTGATTATGGGGCAGGTTTTATGGGTCTATGTGCTCACCTGAAATTATCAAATTTTACATTTTAAATATGGGTGCTGGACCTTATTGCGTTGTATTTTTGCAATTTCTTTATTTTTTTTTTTTTTTTTTTTTTTTTGAGACAGAGCCTCAAGCTGTCATCCTGGATAGAGTGCCATGGCATCACAGCTCACAGCAACCTCCAATTCCTGGGCTCAATGAGTCTCTTGCCTCCACCTCCCAAGTAGCTGGGACTACAGGCGCCCGCCACAACGCCCGGCCATTTTTTGGTTGCAGCCGTCATTGTTGTTTGGCAGGCCCGG
>CAUYRH010168657.1:0-12623 GCA_963574655.1 Perodicticus potto
ACCACCTCGTGCCTCTGAGTCCCATAATGTGATGACAGTCAGGCACAGGTGAAATTAAATACAGGTGAAGCGTGGTTGTGAGGACACAACTGGTGGAGGTTAGACTTAGTCCTGTTACTCCTGGGAAATCACTTGGTCATCTGGGGAAAGGAATCTGGGTAGAAGCAATCACAAATCTAGGGGTCACATAGGACTTCAGCCGAGGCTCCTTCTAACCAAAACGGGGAAGTGCTTATTTTTATTAAATGAGGAATGTTTTCTTCTTTATAAAGGGATTCAAATTCTTTGTAGCAGGGAGGAATTTTTAACAGTTTCTGCATCTCCATGGTAACAATAGCATCTGCCAGCACAGATTTCTAGACACTGTAGCCTTATTGTGCAAAGGGAGTGCCCAGCTTTCTAGTTACTTGGTGACTCTTTTTAATTCAACGAGTTCATTAGTACAGCGGCCTCCCTTATCTGAGGTTTTCCTTTCCATGGTTTTAATTACCTGCAGCCAATTGTGACCTGAACGTACTAAATAGATAATTTCAGTAATAAATAATTCATAAATTTTCAGTTGCATGCTGTTCTGAGCAGCATGGTGGAACCCTGAATCTTCCTCTGTCCCACGTGGGTCCTGCTGCTGTCCAGCGTCCCCACGGCGTGAACGCTCCCCACCCTTTGTCATTCGCAGCAGGTTTGGTTCTGAGATGAACCTTTACTTACATCATACAGGCTCCAGGCTCAAAGGCCGTGGTGATGGAACCTCAGACATACCACGGAAAAAGCACAAAGTACTTCCTTTAAGCAAAAGGGTGGAAGTTCTTGACTTACTAAGGAAAAATAAATTGCATTTTAAGGTTGCTAAGATTTCAGGTAAAGATGCCTCTTCTATATGTGCAATTGAGAAGAAGAGAAAGAAATCCACACACAGCACTGTGTTGTGTGGACGGCACAGTTTGGCCCCGTGGGCTGTTTCAGGTGTCAGATGGGGACCGGAGATGCGGGCCTGGGGGGCACTGTGCTTGCACCATGTGCCGGGCGGCAGGGCAGGCACTCACATGGAGGGCAGCGTCGTTCTTCATACGGCCTGTACTGATCTGTCCAGCCCCGAGATCAGACACACGAGACACAGGAGGCTAAAGAACTTACCTAATATCAAGGCACAAGGAGGTGATGGATCCAGGCTTCACGTCCAAGGAGTCTGACTTTTAACACAGCTTTTCACCACCACTCGTGAACCAGCCCTTGAAGCTGGAGACTCTTCTCAGAGCCCAGAACCCCAGGAGACCCCAGGGTCCCAAATGCTGTTGGGTGACAGCACATTCCTGGGTCTGAGGGAGCCCAGTGTAACCCCTGACCTAAAGGCCGTGGGAGGAAATCTGGGTCAGCTGCTCTCAAAATAGACGCGTCCCTGGGCTGCCTGTGGCTGCTGTTTACCCCCCTGAGCACATTCTTCCTGGCAGTTCTGTGGAAAATGGGCACAGTGCCTACAACCTTGGCCAGGCAGTTAAAAAAAAGAGGTTATTTGTAGAAACTCAACCTCTATTAATGCAAGAACTTCAGAGGGGGAGTTGGTTACATGTCCAAAAAGGACAGGGGTTTATATTTGGTCCTAGTCATGTATGACAGGTTCTTGTTATGTCTTAGAAATACTGTGATGGGCCCAGGCCAGGCTCAACTGACCCCTCCGCCCTCCCACCCAGCAAAGCAGGTGCACAGGAAAGACAGACAGCTCATGATGTCACCTTCATGGCTGAGAGTGGGAACCAAGCAGATTAGCCACAGGATACAAAATCTCAGTTAAACAGAAGGAATAATCTGCTGTACCACCTGGGGACTTCAGTTAATAATAGTGTGACGTGTACTTGACAATTGTCAGGCAAGTGGATTTTGTGTTCTCATCACACGAGAGTCAGCGCCTGAGATAGTGTGTGTGTGTTAATGAGCTGAATTTATCTCTTCCACAATGAATACATGTTTCGAAACTTCACTTTGTACACCATAAACATATAATTTTTAATTTGTCAATTGAATCAATTTATTTTAAATGAAGCTGATGGCTAGAGCCAATTTTTATTAAAAATGTAGGCATATTAAAATTTCCACTACAAAATTACTTTAGAATATGTCTGTGTGGTGTAAGATAACTTATGTGTGTAGCTTGTTTGTGTCATTTTAACCACTAAATCTTGAGGAGAACTAGTAGTGAACCAGTTTTTTCTTTTTTGCGGTTTTTGGCCCAGGCTGGGTTTGAACCCGCCACCTCTGGCATATGGGGCTGGTGCCCTACTCCTTTGAGCCACAGGCGCCACCCCCTAGTGAACCAGTTTTAAGAAATAGTTTGGGAACAGGGAGTCAGCCCAGCCGGCCACCCCGGCCCTCTGCTAAGGGATCAGAGGAGGAAGTCAGAAGCCCCACCCTCAGGAAGCCCCAGCCACGTTGGGTTCGGGCTCTGCTGGGGCAGGGAGGGCAGCTCACCCGCGGCCGGTCTGTGGTGTGGCTCCTTGGGGAGCTGCCCTCTGATCGGAGGCTCTCAGGCTGTGTGGCAGTGACCAGGCGGCATCACATGAAGTTGCCCATTATGAGCACTGGACGCTGTGTCCTCTGCACCAGACATGCTGATGTCCCCTGTGGAGCTGCAATAGAAGTTGCAGGAATGGACCGAGAGCAGTGTGGAAATAGGAGGAAGGGGAGAGGGGGAAGGGCCGTCCAGGTGGACCAGGAAATGCACCCAGTTTCACTAAGCAGGTGCTGGCGAGCTCCTGTGGGCGGCCTCGTGAGGACACATCTCTACCCCTGGGGTGCGAGGCTTTCTCCTAGGAGGTCTGTAACATGCAGATGGAAGTTTCTGTCAGAGGCAGGACTGTGGCTTCAGGTTGCAATCAATATTTGCATAATCTAACTTCCAGCTTGTGGTGACCACCCTCACGACTGTGAGTGTTGTGTGGATGCCACTTGCCTGTGCCCTCTCCTAAAAAACTGTGGCTCCCGGCAACCCTAGAGCTGTGGTGCCTCCTTCACCCGCAGCTGCTGTGGAAGGAGAAGGGAAGTGACAGTTGTGAAGTCTCGCTGGCTAGACAGTCCACAACCACCCCCATCTCTTTAAATCTGGACACAGACCTTTTGTCATGGGTGACACGGTTACAGATAACGGAGATTAACCTGGGGTGAAGCCAGTGCCATGCTGCCTGTCCGATGCTGCCTCCGTGCAGGTGACCTCCCCGAGGAAGGTGCCTTAAAGTACTTGCTGGTCGTGCAACTCAAACTTTCTTTGTAATTGCTTCCAGGAGTACCTGGAATAGCATTTGATCCTTGCCACGTGCACACATTAGCTGAAGCAAGTAGAGATGTAGGAAAATACACTGAGTTTCTGGAGGGTGTGAGCAGAGGACAGTGGGGTGAGGTCAAGTTAAACACTGTGCCAGCCCAGATGGAAAGAAAAGGGATGTCTCAGCTCTCACAGCTACATTGGCAAATGCTTTGCTCGGCTTATTAATTTTTCAAATAAAATGACATGTTCTCTGAATAGCTGTACGTGGTGAAAGCCACTGGTGTCATCAGTAGAAGTCTGCCTTATCAACAACTCTGCCAGCAGCTAGCTAGGATGAGGAACTTTGTAGGAGGAATTCAGGGCTTTAGAAAGGGCAACACCATTCCAAATGGTGGGTTTCATTCCCCATCGCCAGCCAGCCTTGTCGCTTTATAGGTTAGGCCTGTCTTCCTTCTGAGGCGAGGCACCTGGTGTCATCCTCCTGTGTCAGTTCCCTGCTGGCACCTGGATGACTATGAACCATCACACCTGCCCAGAAGGCAGCCCGGAGACAGCCAGGTGAAGCCCACTGCATGTTAGAGTCATCTGTAGTGACCCCTATATTTCCTAAGTCAGAAGAAACTAAAACCAACTCCTTTCTACCTTCCCATCTCAGTGAAGTCCTGGAGGGACTGGAGAGCAGCTGGTGGCTGATTGGTGGTGGTGGTTTCTGTACACAGCCCTGTCTGAGAGGGGTGGGCGCTGGGGGCAGCGGAGAGGTTGCAAAGAGCTGAGCAGGCCCAGTGACCCGTAGGTCCTGGGCACCTCTCACAGTCTGTGCCAGCAGAGTTGTTTGGGTCTGCTATATTTGAAACAGTTCCTCCATATGCGCATGTGTCTACCTTCTCCCAAGCTTTTGTATCACGGGTTTTTTCTATCTTCTTGTAATTATATCCCATTTTATTTTCAGATTTATGTTCCTTAGTACACTGAAATGCTTTCATTTTGTTTTACTAACCTAGAAAACACGGATATTCTTAAACCAAAATTTTCCTGAGCCTTTAAGAATTTTAGGTGGAATCTTTTTCTGGGTTGTTGACATCTCCAAATTTGGATCTCCTGTGTGAATTTCCTCGAGTGTCATATGCCCACCATTTGCATAGGTAGGAATAAGTGAGGCTTGGAAAGCAAACTAGACATTTGGATAAAAGGCCACCTTTCCACTGTGTTTTCCAACTTGATTATGATAGATGAGACATTCAGCTGTCTCAGTATCAGGCTGAATTTAGATTGAGGTCATGGGAAAGGCAAAATGATCACAGCAAACATCCTGCCCTTTGCTGAGATAAAGCCACTGGAGATGCAGCCTGGCCGATCACGTAGAAGCCCCCTGAGGTCTCATGCATTGCCCCACATGGGTATGTCTCTGTGTGTGTGTGTCTTAATTTTGGTAACAAAAATGGTGGGAAAAATTGTCTTTCTTTCTATAATATTTTTGTTGTATTCATCTTTCTAATTTATTTCTCAATAAAGATGTGCATAACCAGAAGACCAATAAAATGTTGACGTTCAATGAAGTTGTAGCTATATCACTAATAAAATTTGTTTCTAGAAAGTTATCATTTAAGGCTGTATTTAACTCATTTTATTGATGTAAAGAGCTGCTTAGCATCACTCGATGACTTAGCAACAAACAAGTCTGAACACTGGAAAGATTGTCAGGAGACAGGCAAAGGTAAGCGACAGAGAAGAAACAATGTAACTTACACTATTCAGAAACCGTCAGCTCTCTGCCCCCAGCGCTAGGAATGCGGTCACACCTCTCGTTGGCTGGATAAGCATCATTTCATGAATTGGGGTTTTTTTAAAGCCTCACCTTAGCAGAATGTAGAATAACTAGTAGTGGTTGCAAAATGTATAACAACGTTGTCCTAGGCCCCTTTCTTTGGGATAATTACAGTTACACAAGCACCAAGGCAAACATTTCCAATTTGGGTCTCAGGCAAGAGGTGGGCAACACTGAGAAAGGGGCGGGGACGTTGGCCCATGGGCTCCGTCCTCTGCTGGTCAGGGACGTCCCCCACATACACGTGACTGGGAGGCAGCCCCTGGCTCTCGCAGCCTACACGTGGCACAGAGTGGGCTCCACGCCCCTCACACGGATCTGGAAGGGAGAGGTGCCGACCGGAGCTGGAGTGGGGCCGTGAGGCTTCTCCACCTGAAGAGATGCTGCCTATATGGGGGGGTCGGAGTTCCAGGGGTCAAGTCCTAACTTGAGGGAGGGGTGTCGGGGCAGGACACTTCCCACAGCACAGCCCGTGGTGCTGAGGCTGGTACCCCAGGAGCACCTGTGCTGGGATTGCCAGAGATTTGGCTGGAGTCACAGAGGCTGAGGAGGCTGTGAAGCAGGAGAAAGGGTGTCCAGACAAGGTCCACACAGGCCACACTGCAGACGTGTGGCCAGGACTGTGCATCCTGGTAGGGGACAGAGTGTCCAGAGTGACTGTACCTCCCCTGGGTGTCCAGGTAACAGGGCAGGTGGCATATCTGAAGAAGGCTAAATCTCTCTTTTCACTCCCCACACTGAAACAAAAGGAAATTATCAGATAAGAGAGTCTGGAAGACACAGATGGGCTGGGAAGAAGAGTAGTGTCCCACCCGATCAGTATACAGCCAGGAGGGTCCACTGCAGTGGACAGAGGCAGAGTCCACTGTCCAACACCAGGAGGGTGTGCAGGGCAGATGTCGAGGGCCTTGCTGGGAAGGAGGGCTGTGCAGGACAGATTTCCTTTTGTATCAGGAGCAACAAAAACTACTGCCTCAAACCACTGAATTAGGAAAAACAGAAATTTGGCATCATGGCTCAGTAGTCCAGGGAAACAGGTGCAGTGGCCCTGGTGACTCCAGAATCCTTTAGGAAGAAGTTGGAAGGATCTGAATTTGCAGTACCATGAGCTGGTAAAGGCTGAACTGGGCTCTGTTTTACCTGCAGGCTGGTGGGGCCAGTCTGGGAGCCCAGCACCCCGAATCCTCGGCTCCCCTCAGCTCCCCAGCGTGGGTGCAGCATGGGTGCCAGGCCAGAGTGAGGTGGAGGGACTAGACTCCTTCTGGTCGCCTTCTGGACTCCTGTTCACAGGTGAATGGCAGGCAGGAACAGAGGGAGTATCTATGCCATTTAGTAGATCACTAGCACCAAGTTCAAACACATACAATCGGGTAGATGCACGAAGAAGCCATTGTGTTAATAGTACGTACACAGACTGGCACTTGTTTGCTCAATATGTGGATTTTGAAAAAATAAATAATTATCAAACTGGCACATTTTGTAAACTGTCACTTCCGGGAGCAAATGCAAACTGACAGTGATGGGACCACTGACGCAGTCATGCTCTCACTGTACCTTATGGAAATAGTGTTTCCTGTACGGAGTGATTAGGGGGACTCATCTCACTTTTCAACTTTAGAAATCATAATCTTCTGAAAGTTTAGTATGAAAATAATTTGAAGTCCGGGATGTATCTTCTGCATGGTGCGAAATAACAAGAAATGGTTTGTACGGAAGTCTGTGTTTCACGTTGTACAATTAAGTTAGCTCTGCAATCTCGGCATCTTCAGGCATGGTGAGTAGATCAAAAGGGACAAACCAGGACGGCGCCTGTGGCTCATCGAGTAGGGCACCGGCTCCATATACCGAAGGTGGCGCGTTCAAACCCGGCCTCGCCGAACTGCAACAAAAAAACTAGCGGGGCGTTGTGGCGGGCGCCTGTAGTCCCAGCTACTCGGGAGGCTGAGGCAAGAGAATCGCCTAAGCCCAAGAGCTGGAGGTTGCTGTGAGCTGTGATGCCATGGCACTCTACTGAGGGCGATAAAGTGAGACTCTGTCTCTAAAAATAAAATAAAATCAAAGGGAGACTCCTTGGGGTGGCGCCTGTGGCTCAAAGGAGTAGGGCACTGGCCCTATATGCTGGAGGTGGTGGGTTCAAACCCAGCCCGTCCAAAAACTGCAAAAAAAAAAAAGGAGAACCCTGTATAGTATGTGTGATTGCTAATTGCTAATCATGTTCACGTACTTGCAAAAATTTGAAGCACTTTTTCCATATTATTTTTGTTACTTTTTTATGCTACTTAGTTTTTCAGAAGAATTAATGTGAGAGACATTCTTTTTTGAAAAACATTTAGGAATCCAAGGTGTAATATTTTCTACTTGAATCACATTTCAGGTGGCTTAAAAGGCAACTAGTCAACAAGATACAATGAGAAATACATCAGTTCATATAGAGACAGATTATGAATGAAAATTTGAAGAGTTAGTCCTAAACATCAACTCATCACAAGAAATTTAAAAGTTAGATCAGTGAATAAACTCCTGAATAGATCAGAATTGATAAAAGTACACTGTTTAAAATTAATGTTTATTACAAAAATAACTTTTAGTTAAATCATCTAAACATGAAATCTAAAGGTATAAAACCTCTAGATAAAAATGTAGAAAAAGGGGCGGCGCCTGTGGCTCATCGAGTAGGGCCCTGGCCTCATGTACTGAAGGTGGCGGGTTCAAACTCGGCCTCGGCCAAAGTACAAAAAACAGAAAAAGAGCTGGGCGTTATGGCAGTGCCTGTAGTCCCAGCTACTCGGGAGGCTGAGGCGAGAATCACCTAAGCCTAGGAGTTGGAGGTTGCTGTGAGCTGTGTGACGCCATGGCACTCTACCGAGGGCGATAAAGTGAGACTCTATCTCTACAAAAAAAAAAAAAAAAATGTAGAAAAATATTTTTGCAACCTTGGAGTAGGCAGCGATTTCTTAGCAGAAACATAAAAGCAGTAGATGTAATTTTTTTAAGTTATTGATTGCCCTTTACCAAAATTAAAAATTTCGGCTCATCCAAAAGCGTTGTTAAGAAAGTGGAAAGGGCAATGCACGGACGGGAGAAATATTCACGTGGGAAAGTTCATGTGTTCAGTGCCTGTAAGTCAATGATTGGGAACAAACAACCTAGTAAAAAATGAGCAGGGAAAAGTGTGAATAGACAATCCCCAACCTGTGAGAATGGCCCGTGAGCACTTGAGAGGTGCTCAGCCCTCCAGGTGGGCGAGGGCCTCCCTGGGACTTGTAGGCTCTGTGCCTCTGCCTCAGCAAATTTCATCCGATTGCTGTCTCTGTCGTAGAGATTGGTGATAACCTTCGAATTCCACTTGCTTCCACTTTTCATGGCGTCACAGTCTTTATTTCACAGTACAGCTAGAAACATTTTTAAACATGAAAATCAGATTATTGACTCGGCGCCCGTGGCTCAATGGGCTAAGGCGCCAGCCAAGTACACCTGAGCTGGCAGGTTCGAATCCAGCCCCGGGCCCGCCAAACAACAATGACGGCTGCAACCAAAAAAAAAAATGGCTGGGCACCTGCTGTCCCAGCTACTTGGGAGTCAGAGGCAGGAGACTTGCTTGAGCCCAGGAATTGGAGGTTGCTGTGAGCTGTGATGCCACGGCACTCTATCCAGGGTGACAGCTTGAGGCTCTGTCTCAAAAAAAAAAAAAAAATTGAAAATCAGATTATCATGCTTCTATTGAAAACCCATAAAAATAGCTGGGCGTTGTGGTGGGCGCCTGTCGTCCCAGCTGCTTGGGAGGCTGAGGCAAAAGAATTACTTAAGCCCAAGAGTTGGAGGTTGCCATGAGCTGTGATGCCACAGCACTCTACCACGTAGTGCTGACTCTGTCTCAGAAGAGACAGAGGGCCACGTAGTGAGACTCTAAGAGAAAAGAAAAGAAAAGAAAACCCATAAATAGATTCCCACCATGTTAAAAATAAAAGCCAATCCACATGACCGCACCAGCCTTAGAAATAGGAGCTGGTCCCCGCTCCCCGCTCAGACTGCTTTTCCCGTTGACCCTTTCCTGCCCCATCTCACTGGCTCAGCTGAGTCCACACAGGGCCATTCCCTGGTTTCTAAGCATTGCCCTAGTTCAGAGCATTCATACTTGCTGTTCTGGTTCTGAATTTTCTTCACATTAATGTCATGTATGAGATTTTCCCTCATTCATGCTCTGCCCAAATGGGTCCACCTTGGAAATGACGTTTCTTAGCATGTTTTTCTACTGAAAGTTACATTGTTAACCTATTCATTTGCTTTTGTCTATGAAATCAAAAAGTTTGACTTGTTAACCTTACGTACCAGCATCATTAATAAGGCCTTGCGTGAAGGGTACAATCAGCAAAGTTTCTGGATGAATAAAAAATGGGTTGATGAGTTACTACTCTCTGCTCAGTGAGCAGGCCAATTTTCCAGGGAATCCTGAGAATTTACAGAGACTATTGGCTTCTATCCTGTTTGTAGAGCAATATCCATGAATCAAAACTACCAGATGTATGTTTGAAAGTGCACTTATGATTCAATCCCTACATTTCCATCCTATAAAATGTAGGGTTGTGACATTCAGATATCCTTGGGTATTCTTTATTGAAGTCTACAGGATTCTTGGAAATAAAAATAGCTGTAGAGGGCCTGACACCCAATAACCACTTCTATAAATAACTAGTGTGTGAACCAGCCCCTCGTCTGTCATTTGCATAGAGACTTGATTCTAAATCAGAAATGTCAGTTCCCTAATATTGTTTTAGAATTCAGTAATTATTATTTGTAATCTTGATATTCAAACTTCATGGGTTTTTCCCTCATTTTTTTTGAGGGATCATGATTCACATGTGAGTTTTTAAACCCTTGGCATTGCTTCCTAGAAAAGTGTGTTAAACTTAAAGCTCTGGGCATGCCCAGTAGCCTTTGCAATATATATTCTGAAGGGGAAAACAAGCATCTTTAGTAGCTTACCAACACATGCACTATTCTAACCCAAGAACATTCTTTATTGTGGCTTCTGAAAGAATTACAAAGGGTTTCATTTTATGATCTGTTTTTGATGAACTATTTATCAAAGTTTGTATGAGTCTGAATGAAGGCTTGTGAATTTTGGACAATGAGCTTTCATAAATATTCACTGAAAATCCATAAACACTCCATCCCTTGTATAGAAAACTTAATTAACTAAAAGTTAAAACAAACTCTTTCAGTGTATTCCCATTAGGCACGAGGGAGTGCATTCTGCTACGTGTTTTTAAAGGCATTACAGGTGGTGTTTTACAAAGTGCTAGGAGCTTGTGGGTCTGCGCTCACTGTACGCGCTGGTAGCATAAAGCTCAGCAAAGTGGGTGTGCTGATTCCATTAGTGACTTTACGTAAAGCCTCAGGTCAAAGATGAGTCAGTGGCAACTTCAAAGAGAAGTTGAGTCCTTCGCGAAAGGACTTCTCAACAAGAAAACCTGCTACAAGGATGAACTGTATTTTAATAATCGGGGGAAGTGGTTTTAGTGAAATTCACTGACCAAAGCCCTCCACGTCCTCTACTATAGTTATATACACCCATGACCCAACTGCAGTGGATGTGCACCTGTAACCATGGGATTTTGCTAAAAAAGTCTGAAGGTAATTCCTGAGCTTTCACAGATGTCTACTATATAAGTAGAGATTAACTTAAAAGTAAAAGGACAACACTAATTGGGTCAAATCAGTAACAAGTGTTATAATGGGTCATGTTTTTCAAATCAATATGATAATTTAAGGCTTCCTACATACCACATTTTGAAGAATATTTAAATTTTGTTAGGCTTATTTTCATAAGAAGAAATAAAGGCATCAGGGAGATTAATGCTGTTTTCTTTATACAAGCACATTGAGACAAAATCCAGATTTAAATGAACTGGCTCCTGAATGCCATTAACTCTCATTGACAAAAATACGTGAAAATTATATTTTGTGGGAAATAAATACAAGGAAATTTGTCTTGGTTTATGTAGTTTTCTCAGAGTAAAGTTAAAACTGTAACTTCTGATTCCCAACTTTCAGTTCTGAAGTCCAGCTTACCCTTCCAGTTCTATGGAGTATAAATAGTCTTCCTGGAAAGATTAACAATATATAATTAAATGCACATTATGCTGAATATATTGCAATTTGTGATGCTATGATTTATTGCTAAGATTCCATATGCAGACATTCTTCTCTTACATGAGGGAAAAAATCCTAAGCCAGGTACTGAATCAGGGCATGTGCCGTCTTGGAAACCAAAAAGTAAAAGATCAATTTCCTAGAGGTGTTTAATCAACCTTGCTGTGTATACTAAATGTACAGTCAAAGAAAAATGTGTTTTAATTACAGCTTAAATGCACGCTGAATGCTCACATGATGGGGAATGAAGCTCTGTGCTCTGCTCAGCTCCAGATTTCACATTCGTGCACGGCCTGCAATGGGGTGTTTAAGAAGTTATTGCAGCTAGAAAGTTTTGTAGCTTCATGAAGAAGAGTCCAGCTAAGAAAGATAACTGGGTTCTTAATTGAATAAAGAGCCCCAAGGAAGCCTTAACCTCAGCATTCCCCTTTTAGGGAATTTACTTGGTCAGCTCCACGCCACTCTCTTACTGCACAATCAGCAGGCTGGACGTGACCTCCAGCCACCTAACGTGGTTTTTTCTGAGGTTCTTCTCTCTGGTTGTCTGTTTATTAAATTATCTTCAAAAATCAAACTGCAAATATCCTACTTGTAGGGATATTGTTTTTGCCTCCTCACTGGGGCTTGGAATAGTATATTGCATGGTCAGAGTGGGCAGTGACGACCTTGATGGGACAGCTGCTCAATTATAAATGGACACATTCCAGGAGAACAGTGTCTGTGTCACCCTACTCCAGTCCAGATGAAAACAGGGCACATATGTGGGCTTCGTTCTCTGTCTGGGCTCTCGTATTCTGACATTTGCTCTCCAGTGTTATATATCACCCCGTATGTATGTATTATATATACACACAGGCATGATTTATGTTATATATCACTGTTTGTATGTATGTAATATAATAATATTACACGTAATAATGTATGTTATATATCACCCTGTTTGTATGTATGTAATATAATAATATTATATTACACGTAATAATATATGTTATATATCACCCTGTTTCCAGACCCCAGGTTGTTGGAGTTGGGTGAGGAGGGTAGCATAAAATGGAGGTAAACTCAAGAGTTTTGCCCCCATGTGAAGTGGGGGCGAGGGCAGGGTGGTCTGGGTCCTGGTGGAGAATGAGACAGCAGGGGAATAGGGCTTAATCAAGAAGTGCTAAAACCGGCTCGGCGCCTGTGGCTCAGCGGGCTAAGGTGCCAGCCACGTACACCTGAGCTGGCGGGTTCGAATCCAGCCCGGGTCTGCCAAACAACAATGACGGCTGCAACCAAAAAAAAATGGCCGGGCGTTGTGGCGGGCGCCTGCAGTCCCAGCTACTTGGGAGGCAGAGGCAAGAGACTCGCTTGAGCCCAGGAGTTGGAGGTTGCTGTGAGCTGTGATGC
>CAUYRH010168658.1:0-14664 GCA_963574655.1 Perodicticus potto
AGAAAGGACTCAATAATGAGTTTTTAAAATTCTTCCAAGAGAGAGCCCCATTCCAGTGATTAGAGGGCTAAGAAAATGGAGGGAAGGTGAATTCCTCAGGTCTCTCCCAGGGCACGATGAAGTGGTCTTCAAGCATCTGTCTATATTAGCAATTATTTTCTAATTTCCAGAATAACCTGATTAGTGCTTGCCTCTTAGTTATTTTGGAAGTGGAACAGCCCTGCTTTGGAATGTGGCTACTGGAGTTTATGATAGTGTGATTTTTGTTTTTTTAATTTTATTTTATTGAGACAGAGCCTCAAGCTGTCACCCTGGATAGAGTGCTGTGGCATCACAGCTCACAGCAACCTCCAATTCCTGGGCTCAAGCGAGTATCCTGCCTCTGCCTCCCAAGGAGCTGGGACTACAGGTGCCTGCCACAACTCCTGGCCATTTTTTGGTTGCAGCCATCATTGTTGTTTGGCGGGCAGGGCTGGATTCGAACCCGCCAGCTCAGGTGTACATGGCTGGCGCCCTAGCCTGCTGATCCACAGGCGCCAAGCCCCAGCTAGTTTTTCTCTTTTTAGAAGAGATAAGGTGTCACTCTTGCTCAGGCTGACGTCAGACTTCTGAACTCAAATGATCCTCCTGCCTCAGCCCCCCGGACCGCTAAGATCATAGGCATGAGCCACCATACTTAGCCTATATATATATTTTAATATCAAAATATTTTCCCTAAAATCTTTGAGAAGGGCCATTTTACCCACATCTTTGAAATAACTGCTTAGCTCCACCCTTTCTGTCCTGGGATTCTCAGATCCCAACATGAGAAGCACAAGAGCATCAGAAAAAACACTGGACTCAGTTTTTTTTTCAAATCTGAGTTCTTTTTCCAGTTCTCTTCCCAGCCTTGATCTTGGCCTTAACAAATCACTGGTCTTCTTTAAGCTTCTCTTTTCTCATAAGAGAAAGGAAAGACAGCACCTTTTCTGCCTTTCTCACAGGACTGTCAAACTCTAAGAAATTAACATGAGAAAAAGGACTTGAGAATCTAGGAACTCCCAACTCTGTGGTCACTTAGGGTGACACCAGTATTAGCCCAAGACCACTGTGATGGTTTACCCAGCCCAGAATAATCCATTCTTGGATTAACCTTTCCTTTTCACTCTCATACAGGAGGCAAAAAGAGTGAGGATTTACATTTACAATCTGCTGTCAATGGGGTGGGAGAGAAGTCAGAGTCTTATTCTCTTATGATTCCACATCTCTTAGCTCCCCTCATTTCTACATCTTCTATCTTTATTATGGGGTGTCAGGCTTCCCTACACAGGGGAATCTGAGCCTATATCCTTAAGATATAGGGCAGAGCAGAAAAGGCAAGTGGATTTTATCTTCAGCACTAGCTCTGATTCATTGGTTGCATGGCACACCACTGAGAGGTGAAAAGCCACTCAATGAGAAAGAGTAGGGATGAGTTAGAGATGTCTACACAGGCAGCAGAGAGGGAAAACCAGGACTTGTGCCATCATTGGCTGTCCCTGGGTTAGAGGCTCAAGATAAATCAGCTCTAAAAAATGCCACAATTGTTGAAAGTTGGAAGGTTTACAGAAAAATCTCCAATGTGGGGGTTTCATCCTTGGGGTCTTGGATTCCTGGAACACTTGCTGAGTCTATAATAATGGCTTATGTTTTCTTTATGAAGGCCCGACTTCCCTTATCTGTGATAGGGTTGACTAGGTTAACTAAATGTCAAGTTTCTTTCCTTTTGAATAGAATAATACCAACTCCATTCGCTAACCCAGGGTGTATCGTGCTAGTCGCAATGATTTACATTTGTTGAAATCACAGAAATTTCTGGAATGTTATTGATCACCTAACAGTCCAGCATGCCTACTGAACTCATGAGCAATTGTGGACATCAGTTCACAGCAATGACTAAGAGAAGTGACTTCTCGCAGGGAACAATGCTAAACAAAGAATCCTGGAGATTAAGGGGCTGGGAATCACTGTTCTAATGAAATATGATGTCAATTCCAACGTAACTGCTTCAAATCCTATCCCATATTTCTGAGAATTAAGGGTTTCAGATTTGGATGAACGTGCCATGAGTTTATTTCAAAACGCCTATTGTTATTTCAGCATGCGTTACTTAAGACTTTTAAAAAATAACAAATAGCTTCTATTAAAATAATTAATGATCTTTTTCTTGTGGAATTTTAAAGGTTTATGCACTGTGTACATGTACTGCATTTAAGCTTTTAGGAGTTTATTTTACCATTTTGGTGCTTTCAGTTTGGAAAGTAGGCCTTGTCTGGTGAAAGGCCCCACTGGTGTTTAAAGCTGTCAAATTGTGACTCGGTGCCCGCAGCTCAGTGGTTAGGGTGCTGGCCACATACACCAGGGCTGGGGGGTTTGAACCCAGCCAGGGGCTGCTAAACAACAAAGACAACTGCAACAATAAAATACCGGACATTGTGTCAGGCACCTATAGTCCCAGCTGCTTGGGAGGCTGAGGCAAGAGAATGCTTAAGTCCAAGAGTTTGAGGTTGCTGTGAGCTGTGATGCTACAGTGTGCTACCAAGGGTAACACAGTGAGACTGTGTCTCAAAAATAAATAAATAAATAAATAAATAAATAAATAAAATCTGTCAATTCATCTTGTCTGCTCTTTAGGCAACTAAGCTTCCCGGCTGGGAAGAGTGAGTTTTGTTTTGTTTTGGTCATGCCCTATTGTGCTTCAACACAAAGCTACACAACAAAGATAAAAGATACAGTGAGTAAATGTTTTTGGAATTTTTTATCTTTTTTACCTGTGTTTCCTTAGGATCTCCCATTTATTTCCATGTTCTGAGCTTTCCTTGCGAATGAATTCTTGCATTTTCAGTAACGGCCATTGAGGAAAGGGTGGTAAAATGTGAATATTCAGATACACTCACCTTGGGAAGTGATAGGCAGAGGGTGGGGTGGCCTGTAGGGGCAATGGGCCGGCAGGTGATTACAGGCACATTGGTCTTTCCTTAAAGCAATGGGAGGTGGTTAGTCATAAGAGCCCTTTTCTCTTGGTACTTTTCCTGTTCCCCACTTCCTTTTCCTTTTCTCTTCTGCTTTTTGCTCCCTCTCTTTGCATCTTTCCCCTTTTCTTTCCCTTTTGTGCTTCTCTCCTGTCCCTTTTTTCTAATTCTCCTGCATTTTCTCCTCCCCTTTTTCTTCTCTCCCTCATCCCTCACCTAATGTCTTATCTCCCATTCCCTGCCCTTTCTGCGAAAACCATTTTCCCTTTCTAGCATCAGAGAGTGTGTCTAAAAGTGTGTTCCCCCAAGCACTAGATAGATCCAGGAGAACCTTTGTGGAAAATAAAAACAATGGGGTTGGGGTGGGCCTGTGGCCAAATAGGCTCAGCAAACATTGCCGGCCACATTGGCCTCTTGGAGTGTCACCATGCCCATGAGCATTCCACAGGTTCTGACAAATTCTGTTGTGAAAGAACTGGTCTCATGTGGCTTATCCCAGTGTTCCCCAAACCTTTTTTTTTTTCTTTTGGAGACAGAGTCTCACTCTATCACCCAGGCTGGAGTGCAGTGGTGCAATAATCATACAGTCATAGCTTACTATAACTTAATAATCATACAGCCAGAGCTTATGTAATGATCCTCCCAGTTTGGCCTCCCAAGTAGCAGAGACTGCTGGTGCGTGCCGCTACCTCCACCTAATTTAATATTTTGTAGAGTTTGGGGTATTGCTATGTTGCCCAGGCTGTTATCAAAACCCTGGGCTCAAGCAATCCTCCATCCTTGGCCTCCCGAAGTGCTGGGCTTATAGGCATGAGCCACTATGCCAGGTTCCCCAAACCGCCTTGACCTCAGTGTCTTTTCCCTCCAAGTAAATGAACCTCATTGGGAATCTCCAGGGTAGAGCCTCTTGTCTTGGCTTACTTTGGGGCTTCCAAGCACTCAAGTCTCCAGCCCAGCCTGATGTCAAAGTGTCTTCTCACTTGCCAGAGCCTTCCTAAGGCCGTCATAGCCAGCGCCTCCTTTTCGGTGTGCTCCCTTTGCTGCCCAATACTGCAACCACCTACCACTCAGATTTGCACAAGTTCTACATTGCTCACCTCTCTTGTTAAATGTTTACAGTTGAGTGTTCCCTGCCCCCCCCCCACAAAAAACCATCAAAGTGGGGGTTTGAAGAATAGTGTACTGTGTGGCAGAGGTACAATCAGGGGAACATTTTGATTCCTTGCTGATGGAGATGTAAACTTTTATAATCATTCCAGAGGCCAATCTGGCCATATGTAGCCAAAGCCTTAAAATTCTGTTTTGGGGGATTTAGCCCAAGAAAATAATTAAGGATGTAAGTAAAGATTTTTATTATTATTTTTTTTTTTTACGGGAGTGTTGTTTATAATAGCAAAACCCTGGGAACAACCATAATATCCAATAATGGGAGGCTGAGTGCCCTATGGCATATTCATATTATGCAGCCCTAAAGAGTAGAGTTGTAGGACAGTATTTATTGATATAAAATAGATCTCCAAAATCAGTTACCTGCAACAAATGTACACTTATATAGTGGGAGCCCTTTTTTTGCCAAATCAACATACACTGAGTATGATATATTCATATAAATATATAAAAGCTAGGAAGGGTATTCACCTAAATGCAGGACTAATTATTTCTTACTGTAGTTCATTTCAGTTTTCTCTTGTTTATCTGTGCTTTCTGATTTTCATGTAAAGAGCATGTGTTTTTTGTATATTAAAAGGAAACAACAAATTAGAAAAATTAACAAAAAGGGATGGTGATCCTTCACAAGCCATGTTACCATTTGAAGTCCTAGCTTACTCCAAATAGAGTCCTGTCAACACCAACTGGGACTTTTCTGTCTTTTGTGGGGAGGGGGGGTAAATGTTCCATGAGGAAGGTCAAAGAGAATGTCAACCTTCCTTCTGCTGTCCGAAGAAGTCTGGATATAAGAGCCGGCTACTAGGCTGTGGTGCTGCAATTTACAGAGAACAAAAAAAGATCAACACACCCTAACATCTATTTATTTAATATTAAAATAATATTTCACTGAGTTTGGCTGGCGTCAGCTTGAGCAGTTACTCATGCAGGAATTCAAACAAAAGCAGCACTGGCCTTAGGCCAGTGGGCTGGTGCTGGGTGGTCCATGTCGGTCCTTAGCTCAGAGTAGCTCCTAGGCTGCTTCGAGATCTGCCTTGGGTTGGGAAGATGATGTATTCATTTATTTATTAGAAATGTTTTAACAGGAAATGCTAATAGTTTGCACTGAGGGAAAACTGCCCTGGAGACAGCTGGAGGAACCCAGCAGACTTGCTGGGGAGGAGATTGCGGCTCTTGGCCTTGGAGTAGAGAGAATCAGGATCTGTAAATGAGAAGCTACATTGCAACTCAGCACACCAAGTTAGCCCAAAAGACCCCGGTTGCTTTGCTTCAGGACAGAAGAGGAAGGAGCAGGCCCTTTCTTTCAGGTTCCCTGGTCCTCTTCTCTGTTGACCTTTGTTTCTTAGGAACCTAAAGGTGTGTTTTTGATATGGCGGTGAACACAGATGCTGGCTCTGCTAGGAGTGAACCGGCTCTGTGTACACAGACTTCCAGGTGGGATGGCATGAGCTGAGGTGTAAGAAGCACATATGTAACTCGAATCCACTTTTAGCGTGACTGTGGGCTGGTGGAGTCACGTGCGAGTTCAGGGGTTATGTGTGCACATCCTGTCTGTGCATGAGGATGAGGGAAAGACCGGTGTTTGCAGGGGATTCTAGGCATGTCCTCAAGCTCCAGGGTGCATTCCAACGTTAGATCACATTCATGAATCATTTTGCGGAGCCAGAGAGAAAACCATGTACACAGGGGAATATAAACCAAGCACAATGTATGCATATAAGAAGAAAATGAGCTGGCTTGTGTATTTCTTTAAATCTTTTTCTAGCTGTTTTGGAAGCATATGGAACTTTACTCATGTGGGAAGGGTGTGATCGCAGGGTTGGGGGGACTGGAGTTGTCTAACCCAGTCTGGCACGACAAAAGGGCTGTTCCTGTGTTTCCAGATAACAATAGAGGTGAAGCCTGACCCTGGAAACCAGTCAAGATTCCCAGAGATAAACCCTTGGGCAGCAAGAACACTGTCAATGAAAAGAAACTGACCCTTTGCCTCTCGAGTCACAGAATTCCCACAAATGCTGTGTCCCCTGGCAGGACTCAACACCCCAGCCCCAGACTTTACGCCATCTTATAAACAGCTGGAAGGCACTGCTAGAGTCTTTGAGGAGGGGTCTGTGCTAGAAGTCAGAGCATCTTCACCGCCAGCACCTCAAAATACAGGATACCCCCTGTCACTTTCTTCGGGAGATTAACCTTCCCTTCTGGGCTCACAAAGTTTTGTATGAGAGAGTCCCTGAAACATGTCCTCTGACAGTATGGCCTGCCTGTAACCCGACAGAAATACTGTGTTCTAAAACCTGAACCTAGAGGCTTTGGAATGGCTGCAACAGCCTCGGAATGAGAGGCAGAAAGTCCCAAGGCAAGGGTAGTAGAAAACCTGCACTAAGGCGAGGAGTGATAGAGCGAGGGAAGACGGAAGAGGGGGGCTGCATCAGTGACAGTGAGAGGTAAGCAGGAGGTTGGAAATTTATTAAATGACTTGTTTAAGTTCCAAACTTCATTAGCCTCTTTGAGCCTCAAGTTGCTCAGCAAAATGAGACTGTCGGTTGTATCTGGGTCTTAAATCCAATGAACTTTATTTCTTAACAACTTCTTTCCTATAAAACCCTGAAAACCATTATGCATCATAAAAACTGCTAGAACATGGTTTTCAACCCTGGCTGCACATGAAATCACTTGGGAACTTTAAACAATGTTCATGCACAAATCCCATTTCCAGAGATTCTGATGGAATTGGTCTGGACGAGACCTTGGACACCAGAATTTCTTCTTTCACAAATCTTATCAGCTCCTACTCTGAAATGTAGGTATTTTTTAAAGTTCTGTCTATAGCCTTCATGTTTCTCTATATTTTTTCTGTACTTCTCTTCTCACTCCTTCCTGCACCATCAACCATCTCTTTGGGGATGATGCTCAAATCTAAGTCCCTGACTTGTTTATCCAGCTTTCTTTGGTCCATCTACACTTAAATGGTGATGCTACAGCTCCTTTTCATGTATAGTCCCAAACTCAGCATCTTGCCTCAAAAGCTCTTTCATTTCTTGGCTTTCCTATTTTTTTAATGGTATGCCTCCCATCATATTACCAAAACCTTAGCATTAGCTTTGCGTGATGAATTTTAAAATGTTGTAACATGAGGGTGTCTCCAACCTCTCCACCACCCACCCAGGAAGAGAATACTGTCTTTAATAGCTGAGCTAGGACTGCCCTCTTGGGGGAGTTGAACCTTTTTCAGGATAGTCCCCAGGCTTCATGCTTCAAAAATTAAGAGAATAGATAATCAAATACAAGACGGAAGAGGCAGGTGGAGAAGGAAGAGAACAAAGACAAGGGCCTCATGGGCTAAGGCTTTTGCGTGAGTTTCAGGAAAGAAGAAATGGAAAGTGAGAGATTAAGAGAGTGTGAAGCTCTAGAGCTGATGAGGTCTGCAGAACGGAGAGAGGCAAAGATTTAATAACTGCTGTTCTAGTTCAAGTGGCTGTACCTAGAACTGCGGTTGTGCTTTACCGGGAGAAGGAAGTTTAAAATTTGTTCCTAAAGCTTATGAATTCGTATGCTTTTTAATGCCACTTACTCTAGCTAGACTACTTTTTCTCCAAGTGCATCTCAAAAACATTTTTTCTCCCTTTGGGCTTTAGCTCATTCTGTTTTCTACACCCAGAATCCCTGCCATTTCCGTCGCTGGAAATTCTCTCCATGTGTCAAAGCCCAGTCCAGATTCCACATTATGGAGGAGGCTGTCCTGTTGATGCCCACACATTCTACGTCCATTCTTGCCTTTGCACCTCTCCATAATACCAAAAATGATGATGGTAATACTAACTGCCAACATTTATATTTTGGACTCACTGCACCCAGGCACTGTCCTAACTGCTTTGCACCCTGGGGGGCAGCACTACGGGAACTAAAACAGGAAGGTTAAGTGACTTCCCCAGGGTTTCACTGCTGTAACTGTCACAGACAGGATTTGAGTCCAGGCTGCAGAGTCTTCATTCTTTCTACAGTGCACGTACGCTTTAACACTTCAGTACGTGCCTGATATATCTTTGTCATTCCTCTGTGTCTACAGGAACTTTCCATTTGTTCCTGCTTCACATTCTGCACTTCCCCACCCACACACTCAACAGCATCAAATAAACGCTTCTGCTTCACCATCGTCAGATTTACAGAGTCACTTAACGGTTGACAGAGTCACTTAACGGTTCCCATTGGTATCCAAGTAGAAGACATCAGCGGTGCACAATCAGGATTTTGACTTAGAGAGATCCACTTTAGGTTGAATTCTTCAGGGACACTTAATCTAAGAGTGGGGAGCTTATGTTTATAAATCTTACCTTTGAGTTTCATCTTCTTCCTTGTAATGTCTTTGACATGTCAGCCATAAAGCAAACCACAGAATGGCCATACTTGAGTGAGGCAAAGATTTACTGCTGCTGCTCTAGCTCAAGTGGCTATACCTAGAACTACAGTGTGTCTTACCGGTCATTGTGAAGTACACACACAGCGATTTAATGCCGCTTGGTTTATATTCAAATGCAGTTCTGTTCTTGGACTGAGCCAGCGGGGTTGTTATTAAAGCAAAGGGCAATTCACATGGTCAGTTTTCAGATGAACAGAACTATGGTTTTATTTGAAAAATACATGAAACAACTATTTTAATTCTATAAAACATATAAGTAACTTTTAGGATAATAACATTTAAAGTTTAAATGTAGACTTCTCCTGGCCAGATGGACTTGTTTACTTTCCCAGCTCAAACAACCAAATAAACTGACAAAATAAACGAGCCAACAGTTTGAATGACACTGCACATCAGGCAAAGAAAGACGATGATCCGTGAGAGATGTGAAACAGATGAAGCAAGCATTGCAATCGCCCCAGTTTACTGCCTTGAGAGAGTTTCCAAGCCCCAGCACAAAGAAGGGAGACTCCAGCAGAGCAGAAACTTCTCCTTAAGTTGAGAAAACGGAGTTGAGAGTGTGGGGAAAATATGGCTTCTAGAGTTCTCAGAACCAAGTGCAAGAAAGAACTGTACACAGAGAAATTTTAGAAGTTTGCAGAGGGTTCCCACTTGAGTATTCATCTAAGGACTGATCAGCATATAGATATATAGAAACTATTTGAGGCCAGAGAAAGTACCAAAAAAATTAGAGGTGACTGGCTCCCACAAGGTTGGGAACAGCATCTGTTCCCACCAGCCAGACTTGAAAACTTAAGACTCCTGGAGGGTAGAGAACACTTAAGGCCATGCCTCAGAGTAAGGTCTAGTTAGTCCTACCAAACACTGCTCCAGCCTGCCTAAAAAATTTTAAAAGCAAGATCTAAAAAGATCAAATCATTTCCAAGTGATTTAACCAATTCCTAGAATAATGCTCCACAGTATTCATAGGAATACAGTAATATGCAGTACCCAGCAAAATAAAATTGAAATTCCTGGAATCCAGTAAAAAATAAGAAGGCATCAAAAAAGGAAGGAAGGATAATCCAGTTAGGAGATGAAACAATCGAAACTGACACAGAACAGATATAGATATTAGATTTAGCAGAGAAAGATGTTAAAAATAGTAATTATAACCATTAAATATGTTCCAAACATTAAGTAGCGAATGGAAGATATATATTTTTAAAAAACAAATACCATTTGTTTTATTTATAATTATAGGGTTAGAAAGAACATGTTTTATAAACGAACTTTCTAGAGAGACAAATAATATGTTACTTTTCCCCAAAATATTTTGGCAATATATTAATAGCTTTCCTGTTTATATTTTTTTTAGTTCATGATCTATTTTGTGTTTTCTTATAGATTTTCTTATTGTGCTCTTAAAAATGCCTAACAAAATGTGCCACCTTACCCATTTCTAAGTGTAGAATTCATTAGTGTTAAGTATATTCACATTGTTGTACAACCAATCTCCATAATGCTTTCATCTTGCACAAATGAAACTCTATACCATTGAAACAACTTCCCACTTCCCCCTCCACCCGGTCCCTGGAAACCACTATTCTACTTTAGATACCTCATGTAAGTGGAATGTCATAGTATTTGTCTTTTTGTGACTGTCTTTTTTGACTTAGTATAATGTCCTCAAGGTTCACCCATGTTGCAGCATGTCTCAGAATTTCCTTCCTTTTTAAGGGTGAATATTCCATTGTAGGTATACAACACATTTTGCCTATTTATTCATCCATCAATGGACAGTGGGTTGCTTCCACCCTTTGGCTATTGTGAACAGTGCTATTATTTACAGCAATATGCAAATATCTCTTTGAGACCCTGCTTTCAATTCTTTTGGACATATACCCAGAGGAGGAATTGCTGTATCATGTAATAATTCTATTTTTTATTTTTTTCAGGAATCACCATACTATTTTCCACAGTGACTGTATGATTTTACATTCTAACCAAGAATGCACAAGTGTTTCAATTTCTCTACATCCTCACCAACACTTGTTGTTTTCTGTTTGTTTGAGGTTTATGGTAGTATATCTCCTAATAGGTATGAGCGATGATATCTCATTGTGGGTTTGTTTGGGTTTTCTTTGAGACAGAATCTGAGTAGAGTGCTGTGGAATCATAGCTCACAACAACCTCCATCTCTTGGGGTCAAGCAACCTTCTTGCCTCAGTTTTGTTTTTCTATTTTTAGTAGAGACAGGGTCTCTCTTTTTTTTACTCAGGCTAGTCTTGAACTCATAAACTCAAGCTATCCACCCACCTTGGCCTCCCAGAGTGCTAGGATTACAGATATGAGCCACTGTACCTAGCCCTCATTGTGTAGTCCCAGCTACTCAGGAGGCTGAAGCAAGAGGATTGCTTGAACCCAAGAGTCTGAGGTTGCTGCAAGGTATGAGATGACACCATGGCACTTACCCAAGATAACAGAGTGAGACTCTGTCTCAACAACAACAGCAACAAAAACCATGAAGCAAAAACTGATAGAACTACAAGAATAAATGGATAGTTCCACAGTTATAATTTGACTTTTAGATAACCTTCTGTCAACAATTTATAAAATAAGTAGAAAGAAAATCAGAATATAAAAGAGTTAAACACACTTTATAAAAAAAACCTTGTATCAAACATCTTGACCTAATGGACATTTATAGAACACTCCACTCATCAGAATCCACATTCTTTTCATGTGCACATGGAACATTTCCCAAGATAAATCATATATTCAGCCACAGATTAGTTTAAGCACATTTAAAAGAATCCAAATTATACAAAGTATGTTCTCTCTCTGACCACAATGGAATTAAGGTAGAAACAAAAAACAAAAGATCGCTAGAAAATCTCTGAGTATTTGGAAATTAAATGACAACTGCTAAATAACCCATGAATCAAATAAGAAATCAAATGGGATGTTAGAAAATATTTTAACTGAAATAAAATAAAAATAAAGCATACCACAATTTTTGGAATATTTTTAAAGTAATAAGTACTTGGGGGAAACTGAGAGCACTAAATCTCCATATTTGAAAAAAAGAAAGGTCTCAACAGAATGAGTTAAATTGGAAGATTTCGGCTCCCACTTCAAGAAACTAGAAAAAGAAGAGAAAATTAAAGTAAGGAGAAGATATGAAATAATAAAAGTCAGAGTAGAAATAGATGACATAGAAAAACAGAGATAAACAGCTGAAACCAAAAGCTGATTCTTTGAAAAGATCAATAAAATTAATAAAACTCCAGTGGCAATGATCAGGAAAAAGATAAAAGTAACTACTATAAGGAATGAGACAGTTGACATCACTACAGATCCTATACACATTAAAAAGATGAGGGAAAACCATGAAAAATTAATACCAACAGATGTTACAATTTATATGAAATAGACAAATTCCTTGAAGGACACAAGCTACCAAAGCTCACTCAAGAGGAAATAGACCTTTAGCTGTGAAAGAAATTGAATTTTTAGACAAAAATCTTTTCACAAAGAAAACTCCGAACCAAGATGACCTCACTGGTGAATCCTATCAAACATTTAAAGAAAAAATAATACCATTTCTACAATACATGTGTCATAAAACTGAAATAGTAGGAATACTTCCCAACTTATTTTATGAAACCAGCATTGCCCTGATACCAAAACCAGATAAAGACGTTACAAGAAGACTATACAACAATGTCCCTTATGAACGTAGGTGTAAAACTTCTAAACAAAATTTTATCAAAATGAATCTAGCTTTATAGAGAAAGCATAAATATCTCATGACCAAGTGAGATTTACCCCAGTACCACAAGTTTTGAAAAATCAATGTACTGGCTCGGCACCTGTAGTACAGTGGTTATGGAGCTGGCCACATGCACCAAGGCTAGCAGGTTTGAACCTGGCCCAGGCCAGCTAAACAACAATGACAACTACAACCAAAAAATAGCCAGGCATTGTGGCAAACGCCTGTAGTCCCAGCTACTTGGGAGGCTGAGGCAAGAAAATCAATTAAGGCCAAGAGTCTGAGGTTGCTGTGAGCTGTGACGCCACAGCACTCTACTGAGGGCAACATAGTGAGACTCTGTGTCAAAAAAAAAAAAAAGAAAGAAAGAAAGAAAGAAAGAAAAATCAATGTACTTTACCATATTAATAAAATTAAAAAGAAAACCATATAATCATCTCAACAAATGCAGAGAAACCATTTGACAAAACTCAACCTCCATTCCTCATTTAAAAAAAAAGTCACCAAGCTAGGAGTATCCTCAACCTTATTATTAAAGAGCTCTTAAAAATCTACAGCTAACATTATGCTTAATGACAGAAGACCAGAAGACTGAATGTTTATTACCAATGGTCAGGAACATGACAAAATGATATACTCTCACCATTCCTATTCAACATTGCACTGAATATCTAGCCAATGCAATAAAAAAGGAAACCAAAAAAAAAAAAAAAAAAAAGCCTCCAAACTGGAAAGAAACAAACTGTCTTTATTTGTAGATGACATGTTATCTATACAGAAAATCCTACAGAATCTACAAAACAGATCTCCTACAACTAATAAGTGAGTTCAGCAAGGTTGCATGATAAAAGATCAATATGCAAAAAAGTGGCATTTCTATACACAAGCAATGAACAACTGGACATTTAAAACCTCAGTGAAATACCACCACATGTCTATTAAAATGGGTTAAATTAAAAACACCATTCCAAGGGCTGGTGAAGATGCAGAGGAACTAGACCTCTCATACACTGTTGGTGGGAAGGAAAAATGGTCCAAACACTTTGGAAAATATTTGGCAGTTTCTTTAAAAATTAAATATATAACTCCTCTATTATCCAGATTTTTTTCTTTTTTCATTTCTTTTTTTTTTTGAGAGAGATCTCACTTTGTTGCCCTAGATAGAATGCCATGGCATCTTAGCTCATAGCAACCTCAAACTCTCAGACTCAAGCAATCCTCTTGCTTCAGCTTCCTGAGTAGCTGGGACTGCAGGTGCCCATCACAACGCCTGACTATTTTTATAAATGGGGTCCCACTCTTGTTCAGTCTGGTCTCGAACTCCTGAGCTCAAGCAATCCACATCCACCCACCCTAGCCTCCCAGAGTGCTAGGATTATAGATTGAGCCACCACACCAAGCCTGATCCAGCAATTTCATTCCTAGGTATCCAAAAGTTATGAAAGCTTGTGTTCACACAAAGAATTGTACATGAATGGTCATAACAAACTTATTCGTAGTAGCCCAAACATATGATCCCTCAAATAGCATCAGCATTACCTGGGAAGTTGTTAGAAATGCAAATTTTTATATACTACCACAGACCTACTGGATAAGATGGTTTATAGGTTTCCCAGGTTCCCTTTGGATTGCAATTAGTGATTAACAAACACTCAGATAATTTTGCTGTAGCTAAAATCTTAAGAACCATAACCCAACCCTCACCCCACCCCAGACGACGCTGGTGTCCCAATCACACTTTGAGAATAACCATTTCAGAACAATGCTTCTTGTCCTTCAGTGTGCACAGGAATCAATGGGTGATTAGGTTCTGATTCTGTAGGTTTGGGATGAGCTTGAGATTCTGCATTTAAAAATAAGATCCCTGGTAATGCTGGTTCTGTTGGTCCTGTGGATTATGGCCAAGACTGTTGTTCTTGGAAATGCCCTAATTTCTTCAAAACAGAGCGCATTTAGTCAGATTCCTTGGTTCTTCTTGCAGAGAGAATCCAGAGGGGAGGATGGAATCCAGACTTCCTTATTCTCTTTTGCTCTAATACTTAGACAGCCTTCCCTCTTCCACAGACAGGGACTCCATTCTGGAATGATCTCTTGGCTTCCCTAGACACTGACATTCCTTTACAGCCTAGCCAGGTTTTCAACATTAAAATCCCTTTTAGAGGGCGGTGCCTGTGGCTCAGCGGTAGGGCGCCCACCCCATACATCAAGGGTGGGAGGATCGAACCCGGCCCCAGCCAAACTGCAACAAAAATAGCCGGGCATTGTGGCAGGCGCCTGTAGTCCCAGCTACTCGGGAGGCTGAGGCAAGAGAATCGCCTAAGCCCAGGAGTTGGAGG
>CAUYRH010168659.1:0-10333 GCA_963574655.1 Perodicticus potto
AGCCTCTATCAGTTTGAGAAATGTCCCTTCTATACCAATTTTTTTAAGTGTTCTGATCATGAAGGGATGCTGGATATTGTCAAAAGCTTTTTCTGCATCAATTGAGAGAATCATATGGTCTTTATTTTTTAATTTGTTTATTATTTATTATTTATTATTTAAGTTAGGGAAATTTCTTCTTTATTCTTTGGTGAAATATTTTATTATAAACTATATTTTTTCAAATACTTTCTCTGCATCAATGTATGATCAAATGATTTTTATTGTTAAGCCTTTGATAAAGCAGATAACAATGATTTTTTAAAAAATATTGAACTAGACTTACATACAATGAGTATATCACACTTCATCCTGGTATATATTTTTTTATATTATTATTAGATTTAATTTGTTAATATTTAACTGAGTGTTTTTGAGTACATGTTCATAAGAGATAATTGTAGTGCAAGTTTTCTACCATGCTATATCTTTATCTAGTTTTGAATTTCAGGAAATATTGGTCTCTTAGGATAAACTGGAAGGTATTCTTTATGCTTTTTTTCTGGAAGATATTGTGGAGGATTAGTATTACTTTTTACTTAAATGTTGCTCACAGCACAACTTTATAATGATTTTAATCTCTATCAGATATGTAGTGATGTCTTCCTTTCATTTATAAACCTAATTGCAACATTCCTAGATGATTTTCTGGAAGCCCCGACTCCTTTGATGAGACTGGAAGATGGAGAAGGGGCTGGAGGGAGAATAATGCCCTGGGTAAAAGCTCCATTTAGCAAAGTCTTCTCTCCTGTAGTTTAGGCCTTTATTATGAAAACAGCTCTGGGTGTATTTTAAAATGATTGTACTTCCCTTTCTCTGCTAGATCCAAATGGGATCCTTCATGGACCTCCACTATATAAACATGGCACAGGTCACCAAGACCCCCTAAAACTTTGACCTCCAGTCATTTCTCACTTCATACAAGTCCACATTCAATCTCCAGCAAATCATCAAAACTACCATGTAAATATTTCTACTAGCTTATGACTGAGATAGGCAGATCTTGGCTGTGTCTCTCTGGATATGTCTGTTCCTTCAATTTTCAGGGTGAAGGTGCCCTACAACCTCAGTTCTCTCATGGGTCCAAGAAACGCCTTGGTTTTCAGTTTATCCAGATTTTACATGTTGTAGAGTTGGGAGTGACAATTTTCAATCTGTGTACCTCAGTGGCTACTAATTAAATTTTTAAAATTTGCAAAGGCATTTCAATAAAGAAGGACTGTTCTTTGTACTAACAATGTTGGAACTTTTTTGTTTTTTGAGACAGAGTCTCACTATGTCACCCTTGGTAGAGTGCCGTGGTGTCACACCTCACAGCAACCTCAAACTCTTGGGCTTAACTGATACTCTTGCCTCAGCCTCCCAAGTAGCTGGGACTACAGGCGCCCGCCACGACGCTTGGCTATTTTTTTGCTTTAGTTGTTTGGCTGGCCTGGGCCAACATCCTTGGTGTATGTGGCTGGCACCGTAACCACTGTGTTATGGGTGCCAAGCCAGAACAATTTTTTATCAATCTCAAGCTAAGCTTCACACCTTATACAAAATAGCAACTCAAAATAGGTCATGTATTTAAAAGCAAAATGTAAAACTATAAACTTTTTGAATGAAACACAGGTGAAAATTTTCCTGATATTGTGTTAGGCAAATGTTTCTTAAATATGGCAACAAAAAGCATGAGCCATAAAATGAAAACATAAATTAGATTTTATAAAAGCTTAAAGCATTTGCTTTCTGAAGGGCACTGTTGAGAGAATGACAAGACAAGCTACAGAATGGGAGAAAGCGCAGTTGATTCTGTTTGTTGTATAAAATACTGTGAAAAGGCTCGGCACCTGTGGCTCAGCAGGCGAGGGCTCCAGCCACATACACCTGAGCTGGCGGGTTCGAATCCAGCCTGGGCCCGCCAAACAACAATGACGGCTGCAACCAAAAAATGGCCGGACATTGTGGCGGGCACCTGTAGTCCCAGCCACTTGGGAGGAGGAGGCAAGAGACTCACTTGAGCCCAGGAATTAGAGGTTGCTGTGAGATGTGATACCACGGCACTCTATCCAGGGTGACAGCTTGAGCCTCTGTCTCAAAAAAAAATAAAAAGTACTGTGAAAATTGAAATGGTGCATACTGAACCATTGGCCCAGAAGAAAGTCAGGGTTAATTCTCTGGTCACAATATTTTCTTTAATTGGTCAATACATATCCTTGTTCTATGTGTGTTTGTTTAAAACACCTTATTTTAGAAATACTAATTATTCGTTAACATTGAACTCATGGACAACTATAATTTATAGCTAGATGAACTTTATTTAGCTCACATTTTCACCGTAAGGCACATCACAGTCTTTTTTGGTTAGGATTGCTAGACAACACTTTAGCACTATTATCTGGGCCATTCTAAACATCTGAATTACCAACAATGGGTGAAAACATGAAAAATATGCCACTAAGTACACCGCAAAAAAGATACTTGTTTATAGCATGAGAAATGAAACAAAAGTAGAGGGTCATCTTGTTCAACCTGAGTTAGGAGTGAGTATGTTAGGCAATCCAAATGTGTTACCTCTCAGTGCTTGTCTATGAATTGTTGCAAAAAGACAGTAAGAATATTAGTTGGGGGGTTATAAATAAATTTTAGTGGGCAGAAAAAGGTGCAATACAGAATCTTCAAATAACAATCATGTATATTTTCAAATCACATATCCACCAAAGGACATATATTCTACACATATGTTCTTCAGTTTTCACTCAAACTCAAGAGTGAAAGAAAGAAAAGAAAATTAAAATAATTCAATAAAAAATAGAGGGACACAAATATTTTCAACTGACAGTTTACCAAAAAAGATACAAGATTAGCAAATAAACACATTAAAAGATGCTCAACATTAGTTATTCAACCATTAGAGTAATGCCAGTTAAAAGCATGATGAACTCCTGTAATACACTTATTAAAACAGCTAATGTAAACAAATAAAATAAAATAAAATGTCAGCACTAGCAAGGATTCAAAACAACTGGATATCTCATACATTCCTGGTGGAAATGAAAAACAGATCTGCTGTGGAAAACAGATCAGTGGCTTCCTTGTAAACCTAAAAACATACTTTCATATGTCTCACCAATGCCAGTTTTTGTTATTTACCCTGGGAATACCAAAACTTATTTTTTAAAAAATCGTAAATGTTTATAACACTTCTATCCATGATCACCAGAAACTGAAAATAGTACAAATGTACTTCAATAGGTAAGTGCATCAGATCATTTGTGATACATCTATGCAGTGGAATACTACTCAGCCATGAAAAAGAATGAATCACTAATAAATTGGATAATATGGATGAATATCAAGGCAGTATGCTGGCTGAGTGATAAAAACAAGTATTGCACATTTACATACTATATAATATAATGCATATGATACTCTGACAAAGGTAAAACTATAAGTGGTTGCTTAGAATAAGCCATGGGGGAGGTGGTTTGACTAAAAAGAGGCATCAAGAAAATGTTTGGGGGGCTACAAAACTGGTCATTATTTTGATTGTGGTGTTAATTATATAAATCTAGATATGTGTTAACACATACCTATAAACCAAAAAATCAATCTCAAAGTACCTAAAAAATTGGGGTCATCAAATACTATTGTTAGAAATACTAAATTCAATAGATACTTATAAGTTTTTTCTTTCCCTTTTCTCATGTGAAAACAAGAAATAAAGGAGATGCACAGAGTGTTTTATTACATTCAAATTTTCCATTAAGGTTGCTTTGGTGCTTTGGGCTCCTTTGTGTTTTCAAACAAAACATAGAATTATTTTTCTAGGTCTAGAAAAATTGACAGGATTTTGATGAACAATTCATTGAATCAATAAATCACTTTGGGGAGTGTGAAAATTTTAACAATGTTGATTCTGCCAATCCATGAACAGCATATATTTTTCTATTTGTTTATATTATTTGGTATTTACAAATAAGCTCAATCAGAAATGAAAAAAGAGATATTACAACTGATAGCACAGAAATACAAAATATCATTTATGAATATTATAAAAGTTTCTATGCACATAAACTTAAAAATGAGGAAATTGACAAGTTCTTGGAAACACCCAACCACTCAGGAAGGCTAAGGCTAAATTAGGAAGAAATAGAATTCTGGAACAGACCAGTGATAAGCAGTAAAACTTAAGTAGCCATAAAAGAATCTCCAAAAAACCAAAACAAGCCCAAGACCATATGGTTTCATAACAGAATTTTATCAGACCCATAAGTAAGAATTGATATCCATACTGCAGATATTATTTTGCAATACTGAGAAGGAAAAAATCCTCTCCAACTTGTTCTTTGAAGCCAGTATCACCTTCATACCAAATCCAGGAGAGGATACAAGAGAAAAAGAAGACTACAGACCAATATCTCTTATGATTATAGATGCAAAAATCACCAAAAAAAGTTTTAGCAAAACAAATTCAACAGTACTTCAAATAATAATCCATCATGACCAAGTAGCTTCACCCCAGGTACACAAGGATGGCTCAACATATGTAAATCAATCAGTATGATTCTCCAAATAAACAGAAGCAAAAACAAAGATTGTATGATCATCTCAATAGGTACAAAAGAAGCAGTAGACAAAATTTAATATCCTTTTGTAATAAAAACCCTCAAAAATAGGCATATATTGAAAATCTCAAAATTACAAAATCTGTAGTGAAAAACCCACGGCAAACATAGTGGATGGGGAAAAGTTGAAAGGTTTCTAAGCTAGAACTGAAACAAGACAAGGCTGGCCACTCTGACCACTTCTATTTAACATAGTGCTAAGAGTCTGAATCCAAGCAATCAGGAAAGAGAAAAGATTCCAAATTGGCAAAGAGGAGTCAAATTATTACTCTTAGCTGATGATATGATCGTATATCTAGAAAACATCAAAGATTTCATGGAGACTCCTGGAATTGATAAATTAATTCAGCAAAGTCTCAGGTTACAAAAACAATGAACACAAGTAAGCTCATTTCTTACCTAGGAATTTACCTAACAAAAGAGGAGAAGGACCTCTACAAAGGGAATTGTGAAACCCTGAGAGAAGAAATATCAGAAGACATTAAAAAGTGGAAGAGCATGCTATGTTCATGACTGAGAAGATTCAACATTGTTAAAATGTCTGTACTTCCCAAATTAATCTACAGATTCAATACAATCTCCATTAAATTAGCACCCTCATACTTAGTGATTTGGAAAAAATCGTTCTTTATTATGTATGTAATTGGCAAAAAATCCATATAGCCAAGGCAATTCTAAGTAATAAAAACAAAGCTGGGGGCATCACTCTACCAGAACTTAGGCTATATTACAAGTCCATACTGATCAAAATAGCATGGTATTGGCACAAAAATAGAGACATAGACATCTGGAACACAGTAGAAAACCAAGAGATGAAATTAATATCATCCATCCACTTGATCTTTGATAAACCAAACAAGAATGTACAGTGGGGAAAATAATCCCTATTCAATAAATGGTGCTGGAAAAACTGGATAACCACATATAAAAGACTGAACTTGGACCCATACCTTTCCACTTTCAAAAATTGATTCAAAATGGATAAAAGATTTAAATCTAAGGCATGAAATGATAAAAATCCTAGAAGAAAGTGTGGGGAAAACTCTTGAGGATGTCAGCCTGGGGAAAGATTTTATGAAGACTTTCATAGCTATTGCAACAACAACAAAAATAAACAAATGAGACCTAATTAAACTGAAAAGCTTTTGCACAGCCAAGGACACAATAATCAAAGTAGATAGACAACCTTCAAAATGAAAAAAATATATTTTCATATGATGACTCTGACAAAGGCTTGATAACTAGGACCTATAAAGAACTCAAATTAACCAACAACAACAAAAAAAACAGTTAACAATCCCATATATCACTGGCAAGAGACATGAACAGAACCTTTTTGGAGGAAGACAGATGAATGGCTAACAAACATGAAAAATTGCTCATTGTCCCTAATCATCAGAGAAATACAAATCAAAACTATCCTGAGATATCACCTAACCCCAATAAGATTAGCAAATTTCACAAAGTCACAGTACTGCAGATGCTGGAGCAGATGTGGAGTGAGGGGAATACTTTTACACTGTTGGTGGGACTGCAAGTTCATACAGTTTCTTTGGAAAGAAGTATAGAGAATCCTCAAAGAACTCAAATTAGATCTCCCATTTGACCCTCAATCCCACTACTAGACATGTAGAAGAAAAAAAATAATTTTATCATAAGGACATTTGCACTAGACTGTTTATCATAGCTCAATTTACAAGTGCCAAAATGTAGAAACAAGCTAAGAATCTACCTATGGATTAACATGCTGTGATATATGTATAACATGGAATACTATTCAGTCATTAAAAAAGATGAAGACTTTGCATGTTTTGTATTAATCTGGATAGAGTTGGAATGCATTCTTAGTAAAATATGATAAGAATGGAGAATTAAGAATCTGATGTACTGGAACTCAGATCAATTCTCAATTCAAGGCAGGGGTAGGGAAACAAAGGAGCAGGGAGAGGAGAGGAGGCAGGGGTTAGAGTGTGTTCCAACCTCATGAGCCAATGTTAGGGTGTGTGGCACACATCTTTAGGGCAGGACACAATTATAAGAGGGGCTTTACTTAACAAATGCAAACAATGTAACCTACTTTATTGTACCCTCAATTAACCTGAATTAATAATTTAAAAAGTTCAGCAATAGTCCAACTGAGAATCAAATGAAAGACTCAATCACTTTAACAATAGCTACAAAGAAAATAAAATACCAGGAACATATTTAACTGAGGAGATGAAAGATCTCTGCAAAGAGAACTGAATCACTGATGAAATAACTTTTGAAATTGTGCAATATAGTCTCAAATTTTCCAAATTAGGAGAATCGTCACTTTTCCTGAATTAAAAAAATAGTTTTCCAAAAGAATTCAGTCAATATTTCTTCCTTTATGTTTAATGTGAACCCTTACAAAATGACATTTAATGTTGTCTTCAGTTTGAATTTTAAGTGATGGATGGTTTTCCCAACAAAATGTCCTTCCTACTATACTCTAGAATACAGTGTTCTTTAACATGGAGCTTGAACTTCTAGCTTACTGAGTGGGAAGCCAGATGATCCCAAGATTACTGATCACAGCTTTCCTTATTTATAGTAGGATTTTTTTTCTGCCTGGAAAAGTTCCCTTGAAGCAGAGGCAGCAAATATATTTTGATTTTTTATTATTGTTTCTATAAATTTTTAGAACATCTTCAAAGCAATTTTCTGTAGTTTTCCTAAAAGTAGCAACTGTGGGGAAATCATGAAGTCATGATGCTCTCTGCAAAGGAGTCTTCACTTCTTATCATATTTTTGATGCATTTGAAGATTTTGATAAACATGTTAGTAGGCTATTCTTTAAATAAAGTCATTTTCAACCCTTTGGCTTTTCCTCTCAGGGCTTTCACAGTAGTCCATTTAGATTAAGTACTTGTCAAGTACGTTAGGGTATAATCATTATTTTTATTCCAGGAGACTCCTGTTGGATCTCACTCAATTTGTTCATCTTGGTTTTCATCAGATATTTAAAATCATACCTGACACTTAAAAGTCTAATTACATTGATCTAAGACAAAACTTACCTTTTAACTCTCACATTATTATATTCATATATTGTCTAATTGACATATTTACCTACACACACACACATACACAAACACCATACATGGTGGCCATAAAGTTTGTGTGCAATTTAAAATAGTGTGTACACAAAATTTGTGGACACCCTGTATGATTATTCATTCCTTCAATAAATTTAATGATGTTTCTCATTTGTTTCTAAAAAAAGTTATTCCTTTTCACATAATTTGTGAAATTTGTTTTGTTTCATAAATGAGCCATGTTGCTATTGTCATGCAAAGGAAAGACTGTACTGGGAACTACTGGGGTGTGAATCTTGGCAGAATAAGATTCAATATTTGGACATATCCTTAACTCTGAAGCTCTGTTTCCTTATCTTTCAAGCGGGTGAAATAACATTTGTCTTCATTTTCTTCTTGAAAAGCAAAACAAGGGGGAGGGGCAACATGGCCAACTGGAAGCAGCTTCTGACAGAGGTTCCTGTCCAAAAGGAAAGATAACCTGCAGAAACTGCCCAATTGAGCTGAAGACTGGGAGCCCAGTAGAGAGAGAGAGAAGTGATAACTGCAGGTCACCCCTGAGGCAAGCTGTGACTTCCAGAAACCAAGCCTCAGGCAGAAAACCTGAACTAAAATTTTCCGCCATTCTGAACTTCCAGTACTCCCTTTCTCCCTTACCTGATGCACCAGAAGATTGACCTCTGCTGAAACTGAGGGAGAAGGATTTGAGCAACGCCCACCCTCCCTATCTGCCGGACCAGGTGGCCTGCCAGGTAAGAGACTCTGGGGCCCCACCAATCCCTCGCCAGCCCCCAGGCCAGGGATGCTGCTGGGCCCCCTGCGCTGCTCCAATCTGTGCCCCACCTGGCCTCGCCCTGCTGCCCACAGCAGCCAGGAACACCACAGGGACTTTTGGGCACCTGGATTTGCACCCTGCCAGGCTTTAGCTGGCTGCCAGCAGTGGCCAGGAAGTCTGCCCAGACTCCCACATGGTGCCAATCTATGCCCCACCCAGCCTCAGCCCGCTGCCAACCGAGACCACTGCCTGGTCTGATCCATGCCCCAGGCCCAAAACTCATAGTGGCCAAGAAATCCACTCTGCCAGGAACCCAGCGAGGCCCCAAAAGGCACCCCACCAGGCCTTGACCCGCTGCCAGTTGCAGCCAGGAAGTCCACTGGTGCTCCATCCCAGTGCCAATCTGTGCCCCACCAGGCCTTGGCCTGCCACCCTCTGGGACTCCCATCTGGCTCCGATCCATGCCCTGGGCCCACCAAACACAGCGGCCAGGAACTCCAGTCCACCAGGAATCCCATGCAGCCCCGATTGGCACTCCACTGGGACCTGGGCCACCGCCACCAGCGGCCAGGCCCACATGGTGCTGATCTGTGCCCCGCCTGGCCTTGGCCTGCTGCCCACCAGGACCCAGCCTGGCTCCTATCCGTGCCTCAGGCCCACCGCCCTCTCTCCGGAGCCCTCCTCCCAGCCAGAGACTGCTAGAGGCACAGGTTCCCTTTGCAAAGGCCACTGGGTGCCCCATCCCACGCTTTGCTGCTTGATCTGGGCGTGCCACACTCCGGAGCTGCTCCCACAGCCAGAATCCCTGGGTGGAGCAGTCACAGAGGAGCTACACAGGGTCATTCCCTACAAAGATCCAGCAACAACAGAGTGATCCTGCCAGGGTCTGATCTGGGAGAGAAACCTCCCCAACTCTGAGGACAGTCATAGGCAATAGTAAAAAATAATCATGAGGAGGCATCAACAGAAAAACTCTGGCAGTATGAATAGTCAGAGTTGATTGACTACCCCAAGGAACAAAAAGGTAGATGCAGCACAAGATTCCTAGCATAAGCAGATGACTAAGATGTCAGAAATTGAATTCACAGTCTGGATAGAAAATAAGATAGGTGGAATGGAGGAAAGATGGAATTAGAATCTCAGGCAGTAATCCAAAAGATGACCCAAAAGATGTCTCAAGAATTCAACGAATACAAAGACAAAATGACCAAAGATTTTGACACATTGAGACAAGAAGTTGCAGCCCTCAAAGACCTGAGAAATACAATAGAATCCCTCAGTAACAGAATGGAGCAAGCAGAAGAAAGGATTTCGGATATGGAAGACAAAGCTTTTGAATGCTCCCAAACTTCCAAAGAGGAAGAGAAATGGAAGGCAAAAATGGATCATTCTCTCAGACAGCTCTGGGATAACTCAAAGAAAACCAATATTCACCTAATAGGGAAACCTGAAAACGATGAAGTGGTGTCACAAGGCACAGAGTCTCTTCTTTATGAGATTATGGAAGAGAAATTTCCCGACATGCCAAGAGATTCTGAAATTCAGATAGCAGACAGTTTTAGAATCCCAGCATGACTCAAACAGAATAAGACATCCCACAGGCACATCATAATTAACTTCAATAAAGTTAATATGAAGGAGAAAATTCTGCAAGCAGCCAGAGGTAGGAAATCTATCACCTACAAGGGGAAGAATATTAAAATAACTGCAGATCTCTCTGATCAAACCTTTCAAGCTAGAAGAGAATGGTCATCAACTTTTAATCTCCTAAAACAAAAGAACTTTCAACCCAGGATCCTGTACCCAGCTAAACTGAGTTTCATTTATAATGGAGAAATTAAATACTTTAA
>CAUYRH010168660.1:0-28292 GCA_963574655.1 Perodicticus potto
AGCAACCTCCAATTCCTGGGCCCAAGCGAGTCTCTTGCCTCCGCCTCCCAAGTAGCTGGGACTACAGGCTCCAGCCACAATGCCCAGCCATTTTTTGGTTGCAGCCGTCATTGCTGTTTGGCAGGTCCGGGCTGGATTCTAACCCACCAGCTTAGGTGTATGTGGCTGGCGCCTTAGCCCGTTGAGCCACAGGCGCTGAGCCAGATGTTCTTATTTTCTTTATGGCTTCTCAAGCTTCCCAAGTTTCCTTCCTCTATAAAACACTGACTTTGGTATAAGGAAAAGTAAATATTTTTCAAGTAAGGGTGCTTCTGGTTAGCACTGTAAAGACAATCCTTATCCCACTGCCCTCCTTCTTTTCTCCAAATACAATCAGATGAATGTTAAAATATAGGGGTAGTTAAACAGGCATGGCCACATCCCAAAAGGAAAGGCGCATCTCTGTCATTTAGGAGCAAAGAGGAAATATCCAAGAGTGAATGGGGAAAGCAGAGTTGACCACGGAAGCAGGGTCTGGACCAGGACGCAGGTCAGGACCTGAGAGCTGGTCGGGGACTGGACACCAGGCATCCCTGACTCGTGCACGTTATACAGACCATGGCAGGAGACCAAGCCGGGGACTCTGCAAAACCAGAGCTGAGGCCAGGAAGTTTACAGTATTAATCTCCATACAGGCCTGCATTTTTTCAATCTGAAAACACTTAACGGAAGATCCTCTTGGGAGATCTGATACCCCTAATTGTTTTTCAGCCCCAACCCAAATTGGGGTGATGGATGGAAGGTTACTTTTCACCCTGCAGTCTTGGAGCCAATGCCTTTGAGAAAGCTGCTGGTATGGGAGGGCAGGTTTTATGAGCACCACCACCGTCTGCACAGAGCTGCCTCCTGGAACATGCGGGATTGCGCAGTGGGGACTGGGGCAATCTGAAAGTTTCTATGTGTCCTGCAGAGAAAGGCTATGGTGAAAACTTGTTCAGTCACTAAAAGACACTCCAGGAATGGGTGGCCAGACCTGCCTCTAGCCCTAATCACAGTAAAAGAAGCAGCAACACCACCTATGACAATGTCCTTTCAAGTTAGTGGAGCTTCACGTTCATAGGTATCTAACTTACTTCAGTTCCCTCGATGTTTCCTAAGAATCTACTACACGCCAGGAGCTGTGCTGGCTGCAAGGAAAAATACTGAGGTATGTCAACAGTTTGAAGCAGTGATTATCATGCAACATTGGGACTATGGCTGTCTACGATCAAGTCTTGACTTCATATTCTTACTAGCTGCATGACTTTTAAGTGATTAACTAAACCTCTCTATGTGCTTCAATTTCTTAATGTAAAACATGCACAATTACAGCATCTACCTTCTATAATCAACAACTGTGCTTGGCATGTAAATATTTGACAGAAGTTAGTTGTCATTAGCAAAAGCTATGTGCCTACTCTAAAGTTCACACATTTCTGAAGCAGAGAAAAAACTCTGACCCAGTGGACCGTTATGACAGAGGGAAGTACCAGAGGCCAGGAGACAAGGAGAGGCAGCATGAAATGCAATGTGGAAGCCCATCAAGGAAGGCTTCCTGGAAGAGGTGATGTCTGAGCAAAGCTTTGAAGGAGGAGGAAGAGCTGGCCAAAGGGAGGAAGAGATGACAGTGAGCATTCCAGGCCCCAAACTGTAGAAGTTTTCTACTTTGCTTGATTACACCAAGATCTTTCCAAATCAAATGTTCTTGAGAACAATCAGTGAGAATAAAATGGTTATAAAAGAATATGGCATCTGAATAAGTAATACACTCGAGAAATGGTTGTGCCCAGCAGAAGGTTTTGGGGCTTCCCTGATGAATAAAGAGTCTCAGCCTCCAAGACGTGACTGAACAACGATGTTTCCTGGTATAGGGGAGCCAAGCAGCTGTATGTGGAAGAATGGGCTGGGGGGCAATAATTCATCAGGGACAGCCATCAGCATGTCACCTTCTGATGTGATCAGGAATGGCCCTCTCCCTCCTACTGTGGATAAATGTCCTCTGGGGAAGTGAGAGCTTCTCTCACTGTGCAGAGTCTGAGCCACATGCGGCCCTGCTCTGTCTCACTATGCTTCTGTTTGGATGCTTCTGTCCACACTGGGAGCCAGGTACTCCTCTCCTAGCTCTATAAGTCAGGCTAACAGTGCCACTGGTGCTTCCCTTCTTAGTTACAGGCTCTTTGATTACTAAGAAGAAGAACCAGTTCACTATGGCTTTGGAGAAATGGGGCCTTACTGGAAGGATATAAGAGCTCTCACAGAACCTAGGCTGGCGGTGCTGCTGGACTGGGAGCTGAAAGCCACCAGGACCAAGGTCAGCCAAGAGGCCCAACTGTTGGCTCTGTGCACCCACTCGAGTCTGCTCTCTCTGAGGGTCACTTTCTCCTCCTCCTGAGCTCAGAGTCCAGACCTGACCCTCCCTCAACCCAGCCCCGCAAACATTTGGACTGCCCCAGCCACCGCTGCCCAATACTGCACGTTCCAGGAGGCAGCTCCGTGCAGACAGTGGTGGCTTCTCTGCCCGGCACTCACTCCCCTTCCCTGAGAGCAGCACCTCAATTCTCCCTTAGGGACCCACTCCCCATCCAGCCTCTGCCTCTGAGTTTTCTGTGGATCCTACCCCAGCTCGGAGCCCAGAGGCAGGTATGAGATCAGGGCTGGCCAGTCCCAGCTCTGCACAGTAGCTGGGTGAGGGTGTGAGAATGGGACAGAGCAGAAGGTTTATCTAGTTACACTTGGTCTGTGAAGACAGAAGCTCCCAGCTGCTGGTGACCAACACAAAGAGGGGAACCTACCAGAGAATGAAGCCATTACAGAGGGTGGAGGAGGAGAGAGAACGGAGGGAGAGAGAGGGGAAGAGGGGAGGAAGAGGAAGGTGAGAGGGACAGAGGGGGGAAAACAAGGGTGGGGGAGGAGAGTGACAGAGCCCCTGGATGAAACCACAACTGAACTCTTCACTCAGATAAGGCAATAAATTGTTTTAGGTGAGATATTTGCCACTTGTAATCAAAAGACTTGAGATCAAAAGATAACCCATTTGGGCCAGTATTTGGACTGTTTCCTCCCAAGAGGGTGTGCACTCAGGGCCAACTGGCTGTGGGAAGAGTGTGCCTGTGTCCCCAATGCACTGTGTGCAGGTAAGAAGGGGGACTCCTCCGAGCAGAAGTGGACAGGCAGCCCAGCTAAAGGATGCCTCTTCTTTGACGCCCCAGGCCTGCCCCTTCCTGGTTTAGATGGCCCTTTAATTTGTTCAAACAACAATTCAAAGCTCCTTCTTATGTTCTTTAAGTGACTGGGAACTATTTGGCTGGGACAACCCTGCCTCCCCACTCTAGAAACGAGACTGCCGGAAACTTCCAAATAAGAAAAAGCATGTCAACCCAGCACTCTGGGAGGCTGAGGTGGGTTGATCGCCTGAGCTCAGGAGTTTGAGACCAGCCTGAGCAATGTTAGACCCTGTTTCTACTAAAAACAGAAAAATTAGCTGGCATTGTGGTAGGCACCTATAGTCCCAGCTACTCAGAGGCTGAGGTAGAGGACCATTTGAGCCCAAGAGTTTGAGGTTGCTGTGAGCTGTGATGTTATGGCATTCTGCCCAGGGTGACAAAGTACGACTCTGTCTCAAAAAAATTCAAAAAATAAAAACAAAAAGTGTGGATAATACAGTAGAACCTCCCTGGTTGACCATCTTCCTACACTGACCACCTCCTTAAGTTGATCTAATTTTCAGACTGGACATACACCACATGTACTCAACGAAAGTTCCTTATGCCGACCGCCTCTGTATGTTGAACAGCTTGTTGACTCTCGAATTGGAACTGATCTTCAATCAAATACCTACAAATTCCCAGACAGTCATCAAAGCAAGACTGCTCAGCAGTGGATAGAGTTTCTTTCCCCTCCGAACCATTCGAGTTTTCATCTGGGTTTCTTCAGAAGGTCTCAGCATCCTTGTGTTGGCATTATGGAGAATGTCACACACCAAAATGCGTTTAGCAGGTTTTAGATAAAAAACTCAAAGTGGATGGTGTTGAGCTAGGTAGCCGAGGCTCCTCGGTGCTTTTGGATGGAGTGCAGCTGACATTCCTGTAGGGCTGGGCTTCTTCCTGTGCTACGTAGAGCCCCAGGTGAGGATGCTAAGGCTCGCCACCCAGAGGATCCCAACACCACAGATGCGAGCTGTTTTACACAGCTGCAAGACTGTGCTTATGGTCTTTAATCTTCCTCTTTGAAAAGCATCCAATTTAGGAATTTTTGCAGTAATCATTTCAGAGTAATGAAAAACAAACAGAACAATAGAACATTTTAGATGTGATACGTGCACTCTGTGTACCCCTCTCTAATGCACGTTTAAAGAGACATATTAGTCATTTCAAGGAGCACTCTCTTGTCTCCCCACACAACCAAATTCTGCCTGCACGCAGACCATAAACATCGTGACATGGCTAATTTGCCCAGTGTACTCGTTTCTGCCTCCTAACAGCACCCACGAAGTCCCATACGATTTTTGTTTTAAAAGTTCCTGACGTTCAAGATAGGGCTGGGATGAACATTTTCCACCTTACCGGCTAGCAAAGCACAGTGGCTGAGGCCTCGTGTGTGCCATTTTGCATTGTCTGCAACTTTTTATAATGGGTAGATTAGGGATGAAATGAGGTTTGCCCAAGAGCCTGGAGCCAGTAGCAGGTGGAGAACATCACTTGCACGTCAAGTCTTTCCCAGTCCCTCAACTGTTTCTTCCTTCATACCACCCTATCCCCAAGCAGCAGAGAAAAACCTCAGGATATAGACAGGGCATCCTCAGGATATAGGTCTGGACCATCCTTCAGACTGACCTAACTTTGCAAACATACCCAGAGGCCTTCCTATTACAGAAGAAAGGCCCCTCTCAGAAGAACGGAGAGTAAAGCCAGGCTATGGGAGGCAGTCCCTCAGTTAGACCCTGGGTCCACTGTTGATCCATCAGGTGACCTTGGCTCACCCTCCTGACCTTGCTGAGCCTCGCTTTTACCCTATATACAATGGAATACTATTAGTATATAACTAACTGGACTGTTGGGATGGCCCAATGACATACCATATGACATGTGTCTGTCAAATCATTATTAGCAATTTTTGAAGGGGTGCATTTCTTATTAGATGAACACACAATGTGGCCCAATCCACCCGACTGTACTGTTGCTTGGTAAGGGGGAAAATGGAAAAGAGAGGCCTTGTTAGATATCATAGCTTATTGCCCACTGAAGAGGGTGGCTGATGGCCAAGAAGACCCAAAATGCCACAATCAACCTTGGCAATTCCAACATCGCTTTGGTGCTGAGGAGCATGGTGCTCCCTCTAGAGGCCACTGGCACATGAGACGACAGGCCTCAGGGAGAGGTCCTGAGCAGCAGCTCAGAACCTTCCCCCCTTTGGAAAAGCTCATAAACCCTGTGGATCCCTTCTCTGAAAAAAGATAATTACACACATGCACACACCTCAGGAGGTGCACAAATTACCAAGTACTCCACATATACCCCACCAGGTATGTATTCCCTCACTAGACGCACGCATGCACAATTACCCCAATCAGGCTCTCTCTCTCTCACACACACACACACCCTACCTGGCAACTGTTACCTTACACAATAATTATCCTCTACCATTACTCCCTGTTTCTTCCTAGCTTTTGGCAAAATGAGCAATTATCTCGCAGATTTATTTACTGATGGCTGTCTGTCTGCAAGTCTTATACACTACATCCCAGGACCCAGACCAGCACCTAGCAAATAATAAGCCCTCAGTAAACACTTATTCAACAAATGAATGAACATACAAGTAAATGAACGGTACCTGAACATTTACTTGTATTTGTACCCTTACAAATCTCTGCCTCTACAACAAATTCTCTGAGGGCAAGAACCCGTTAACGGACACCCCAGGGGACGTTCAGTTCTTAGAGATGCTCAGTGGCTGGTGGACAGGTAGGTGGGTGGGTGGGTGGAAGGATGGAAGGGACAGAGGCAAAGAAGATGACAGGCGGGACTGCAGGAAGGAGGGTGGAGGAGACACACTGCTCTCCTCTGCATCCAGGCACCTACGTGTCTGTGTCTAATCTCATCTGTCCTCACTGATGGGTGTCCGGCAGTGAGCAGTGGACTGACGCCCTGGACAGTCAAGACTAGAGTCTGCACGCACAGACCCCCATGCATGCCATCTCCTCCAGCACTCTGAGCAGGCGCTCTGTAAAGACTATGTGGATGAAGTTACCTGACATTTACTGCAGTGAAACCTGGGCAGTCAGAGAAAAATCATGTAAGACAGAGGAAGAAAGAGGTAGGGACTCAAGATTCAGAGAGAGAAGAGAGGGGAACATCGGTTATTGTGGAGGAGAGAGAGGACTCGCTGCCTGGACGCTGAGAGCTGGAGCGGCAGCAAGCAGCCACCGCCACCTAGAGGTCAGTCATGGCCTCAGCTGGTGCTGGACAAAGTCGTTTCCACTCCTTGGCATGGGCTGACCAGGAACAGAGAAGATTCTCAACCAGAAGGCCCTCCATGAGGCAGACCCAGGGTCTAGAGGGCCCAACTCAGATGGCCAAGGGCTGTGGATGCTTCACAGATGCCAGATGAAGACCTGAGACTCAGCAAGCAGGGCTCAGTCATAGAGAAGGGGTCTCCAAGCTGGCTCAAAGGTCGGGTCTTCTAGAAGGGAGAACAAATCCTTGCCAGGAGGGACGCAGTCAGATCCCTCTCCTTCCCTCCCATCTCCACACCACAGTCAGAGCCGTGGTTCCCAAGTACAAACTAAGGTCCGCCAACAGCCTGCCCTTGGGAACCTCTCCCGGTAGAACCCCTTCTGGACACCTTCTCTCTTAAACCCAGCAGTGAGCGTGCTCTCAGCAGGCCCTGGCACACAAGGACATTCACGGATCGCTGGTAAACACACGAGCTAAACTCCGAGATCCTCAAACACCATGGGCTGTGTCATCTCTACAGTTTCTAGGCATGCTGTTCTCTCAACCTCTTTCAAAGAACTCTTTGTACCAGTCAGGAATTGCACGGGGTTCAAAAATAGCAGGGGTCGAATCATCCCTATTTGTGTGCTGATGCACAAGCAATAGGAGGGAAGTGGTCCAGGACTGGCTCGGCTACTCCTCAAAGGCAGCAGGGGCCGGCGCCTTCTACCTTTCTGCTCTGCCATCTTTGCTTTATAGCTGCTGTCCCCTAGGTCAGCTTGTGCGCCAAGTTGGCTGTGGGAGCTCCAGGTGTCCTAAAGGAGACAGAGGAGAAGGACAAGCCACGCATTGCCCAGATGAAGGTTCTCCCTGCTCTCTAAACACCTATAATCTGTCTACGGCCATACGACCCTGAACGCGCCCGATCTCGTCTAAACACCTATAATCTCATTGAAGACTAAAAAAATACAGCTGAAAAGGTAATTGACAATATTACACAGAAACAAATGGACCACATGCCCCACTACAGTCTTTGAAGTGTAAGTATTATGCAAGTAAGAGGGTGATTAACAATTACCGAGTGCTCACTGTATGTGGGCTCTGTGCTGGCCACTGTGTATGTATTTTTACCTCTCAGTTTTCAAAGCACCCCCACAAAGCAGGTGTTAGTATCCCGAATGGGCATATGAGGTAACAAACTGGAAAGGGTATGAGATGTGCCCAGGGCCACACAGCCAGCATGGATTTCCAGCAAGCATGGCCATCTGCCAGGCCTAGAGCTGCCTGCCTAGTCTGCCTGGGGAGGAGTGGCTTTGCGGAGGAGTCTGAGAAGCGGCTGAGTTCACTGAGGAAAACTGGACTGGATTGATTAGCTATGTCTGCCATAGACATGAGAGTGGAGTGTGATGGCACGAGAGCCACAGATGTGACATTCCTGTTTTAGAGTCTTATAGTAGTCAGGACATCAATGAAAATGCTGCATTTGAACTCTGGTGTATCTGAACATAGGCTAGAAGAGGAAGGGTGGGAGGGGAGGCACCTGCTGCCACCAGATGAGACAGCCCCCGTCCTGCTGCTAAGGAAACTCGAGGGCCCCCTGTGCCGTGAGAGAGCGGGTACTCACCAGCTTGCCAAACTGAAGGCCATATCTGATCTCTAAACCATTCCTCTTACTAACAAGCCACCCCCAAGCCACTTAAGAAATGACAACTGCAGTAAGAACAATGTGCAATTTTATTTTAAAACACAGCTTTTAAAGGACAGACCTGGAATCTCACATTGGAGCAGAGGCGACAGTTTCTGTCCCAGAGTACCCAGTATGCCAACACAGTCACTGCCCACTTCTTTCCTGGACCCCCTAGGCCTGTGCGCACTCAGAGGGGCCCAGGCATCACAGGAGCAGGCCCCTCCTTCCTGCACTAGTACTCCAGCTAGTACTGCAACCAAATGGAGCACAGACAACATGGCGACACCGGCACGGCAAGCCTCAGCTCAGGCTCCTGCCCCTTCCTGCCTTTAGGCTCTGCCTGGTGACTCTCCTCAGCTCCCGTGGTCTCCAGGGCACCTTCACCACCACTCAGAGGCATCTGTCTTTGGTCTCTGACTTTCTGAACACCACCATTTGACAGCTGCCCCTACTGAGGTCACAGTCAGCTCTAAGCATCACAGGAAGTGCTTCCTGTGCCTCAGGCCCTATCACAGCACTCACTCGTGTTTGGGGAGACGTCCTGTACACTGTAGGATATTAGCAGCATCCTTGGCCTCTAGCCTCTACATGTGAGCAGCAGTAGCCTCCCGGTGTGACAACGGAAAATGCCGAAGGTCCTCTTAGGGGCGACACCACCCCTGCTTGAGAATCCCTGAAGGACACATCTCAGAGAAGCCCAGCCACTTTACTAGGCTCACACAGCTAGTAAATGTACTAAGCACCTTTACTATTAGCTGTTCCTACACCTCATGTAAGCCTCATGATTATCCAGTGGGGGTAGGGACAGGGACCCCTATCCTACAGGTGACAGAACTGAGGTTCAGTGAGGTTCAATAACTTGCTCGAAGTCAAACAGCTGGGAACTGGGCTTTTCTGGAATGAGTCTGAGAAAATCATACAGCTAAAGATGCTTGTCCATGGTCAGAGATATCACGCCCTTATTTTAGGACAGAAAGAGTGGGAGGTACCGAGCAAGGCCAGTCTGGTTTTAAACCATCTGTTTCTTAAAGTGAGACAATCATTGCTGGGTGGCCTTTCGTATTTATTTTTGTGTTAAAAGGCTGCTGCGTAGGGTATCTTCTGTTGGTAAATAAAACAGAGCAGGTCATGGTTATCCTGCACACTGGGCGGTCACCAGATTGTTAAGTGATCAGTTACAGGAGGTGGCCCCACATGATGGTGATTAGTCTCTAAGACTCCCGACCCCATGGACTCATTTCCGCCCTCCCCCCTACCACCACCACCACAAATGCTACCATCAAAGGAAATGAAATCTGAACTTGGTGGAGCCAGCAGGGAAGCTAATTTTCTATTACAGTGCATCTCCATTTTCTCCCAGAGCCCTGAAATAGTGTTAATGAACCTAATGTGCACTTTGGAGGAATGCAGGGAGGAGTAATGAGGACATAAATCTCAGGAGTTAGGAGGCCACCAGGTAGTGGATTGTTGAATAAATAAAAATAGCCATAAGTACTTCTGGAGCACTTCTGGGTTCAAGGACAAAAGTGGCTACTTTTGGTCAGCAGGTGCACTTTCCCTCGGCTTATAGAAGGCACACATCCTGCTTAACGTCATGGTTAAAAGCCTACATCCCTGACCCTGCTGCCTGGTTTCCTCCGTCAACCTACCTTCCCCAGAACCACCACAATGACCAGCCTAATCGCCAATCACACAGTGTCACTCTCCTCTTCAAAATGCTCCACAGTCACACTCTGGGTAATGTCTGAGCTTTCCAGCAAGCTGACAAAGCCCACCTCAGTTGCTCATGCTTTGGGCCACCTGGCTCACACTGCACCCCTCTGGTAACCATGGCCAGGCCACTTCCAGGGAAGCCACTGCCCCACACCGTGGGTATTGGGGAGACGTCCTGTACACTGTGTGTACAGAGATCAGAGTGTCTCATTCCTTTGACCACAGCAAGTGATTCAAGAATTGGCACACGGCTGCCCATGATTTGGGGAGGCTTGGCTGTGATAAACATGGAAAAAAGTGGCGCTCTTCCCCACTGACTTGAAGTCAAGCTGATCCTATTTAGAGCTCCCATGGATGACTTTGTCCCTAAGAAGAAACACTGCCTGAGAATGTGGCCACAAAAAACAGAAGAGGGAAATGCGGAGAGTAGGCAGGTTACGTGTGAATCCTTGATCAACTTCTGCCTGAAGGTGGTGACCTCGGGAATATCCACTTACAGGGAGTAATAAATTCTCTTCTTGCTTAACCCAGTTTGGGCTGGGTTTCCTCCCACTTCCAGGTGAAAACGTCCGACACAACCTCGTTACCCACTTCCCACTGCATAATCTGCATAACCGGCTCCCTCAGGCTCCCGGAGGTGCCATGTCCTTGTGAAGCCCTTCTCAGTTATTCCCTTTGCCTGTCTACCCCTTGCCCTCTTCTGGCTAAATCCTCCCTACCCCAAAGGCCTGCTTGAGCATCTTCTCCTTGGAGTATCTTTTCTGGCCTCTCCTGTTCTCAATGTACCCAACTTCTGTGTCCCCACGGTACCCTGGGCCCATGTCTACCACTGGCCTTCCCTCCCCCAACTGCTACTGTGCCTGCCCCACCCTGTCCCCCTCAACTAGACTTAGGGTCAGCTGATGGTAAGGAGCTGCAACTCCTCACCTCTCTACTCCCAGGGCACTTCACTTGGTAGAAAGCAGATCACTAAGTGTGTGTGTGTCAGCGCAACAGAGCTTCCGGCACTATGGACAGCCTATTATTGGGGAGAAAACTGGGCCTTCTGAGTGCAGAAACCAAAGCAAATCTCTACCTCCTAAAAGGCAAAAGAAGATGCTTAATTCCAAGTGAGAAACTAAGTGGGGTTGGATGCAAAGAGGTTTAAAGGATCTCATTAGAACAGCTTGTTGCCCCAGAGAAAGAAAAACTGATGTGACTGAACAAGACATTTCACGGAAAGTCTCAGCTGTGCCTCTGAGCACTGGGGCGCCACTTCTATAATCAGCAGCATAGACAGATGCCAGGACGAGCAGGGTGAGGCCAATGTCGGGGCCAGACTTTCCTAGGCAACAATGAAGGCCAGAGGATTATCTGGGGGAGAGGGGATCCTCTGCTTTCTTACCATCAACTGCTCAGCACCTTAGTATTTACCATATGTTGGGCCACGCAAAGCAGGAGATTTCATGGTGAAAAATAACCACAATTACAGGCTGGTAGCTTAACAAAAAAGTTCCTAGTTGCCTTGACCAATTTTAATAATCTGTACTTTATGAAAAAGATGCTAATCAGCAACTGGAGCTGTGGCCTACATGGCATGGGAACCACCAGGAAACACTGTCAAATGCTTGGCTGGTGTCTGCCACTGTCACTACCATCTGTGACCAAGACAGGGATCCAGCAGCAGGAATCAGGGACGTTCACAGGAGTTGTGGGGAGGGAGGCTGGCAGGGAACCCCTGGGCTCTGAAGTGACACAAACCTGGATGCAAGTCTATGTGACCTTGGTCACCTTGCTTAACCTCTGTGAACTTCAATGCTCACCTACAAAGTGGGGGCTAATGGGGTCATTGCTGTTGGGGCAGGGCTGCCGTGAGGCACAGGCATGCTGGATGCACAGTGACCAGCACACTTTCAGGGCCGTCATTGCCCTTAGTACTTCTGAGCCAGTCCCTGCCCTTCCCTTCACTGAGAATGGACTCGCATGTCATCATCTGATCTGGGGAGGTTTTTATCCCAGGAAATCATTTAAAGCATGTGCTCTAGAAGTCCTTCCCCTAATGTCTTCCTGACAACTGTGCCAGAGATGGAGATACTTACAAGTCTGTCGGGAGGGACGGGGACAGAGAAGGGCTCTCCGAGCAGTGAGGCTATGACAGCTTTCGTTTGGTAAAATGAAGCATTCTAATTGTTATGTCACAAAAACACTCTCGGGAGAGAGTTTTGGAAAATAACGCATGAGCTGACAATCTTATCTGCTAACCTACAACTCAACTTTAGCCAGAGAATTTTCAAAATGGATCTAATTAGATCCCCCAGCCAACCAGTTTCCATGATTCTGCTCTAACAAGAGAAAATTGATTTGGCTTTAAGAGTGAGGAAAACCGGCTTCTGGTGTCTTCTTTTTTTCTTTTTTCTTTCGTGCTTTCTTTTTTGGTTTTTTTTTTTTGTGCATTGGCTGGGAATCGAACCCGGGTCAACTGCTTGGAAGGCAGCTATGCTCACCAGCTTCTGGTTTCTACCGTCTTTTTATGAAGCCTCGACCTTGTCCAAGTGGTTTCTCTGGAAATTTGTTTCCACAGATTAAAACATGGGGTTGGAGAAGAGGTAAAAATTGATCCATAAGGTATTGACTAAGGGTCTTTGGGTACCTGGGGATTAGGCTAGGCACCAAGAAAGCTTTTGTTTTATGTTTTAGAATTCTGCTAACCTCAAAAATCACGAATGTGTACTTCTGCCCGTTTACTGAAAAAGGCAAGGTTCACACTGATACCCATGTGAGCTGTCTTCAGTTACCTGAATGCTTTAAGAATCAAAGCTTTTATTTTAAGGAATGATGCTGGTCCATGGCATTTATTTTAAATATTCATATCCTGCCCTACTAAAATAAAAAAACATAATGCAGCCTTCAAGCTCTAGTTAATAAAGCAGGGTACGAGAAATTACAGCCATTTCCTACTGAGAGCTTAGTACATACCAGGGTCCATTCTAAATGGTTCTCAAGGTTAGCTCCTGAAGCAGAGAGAGCTACATGGCCAGCAAGCTGTCCAGCTGCAATGGGATCGGGCAGTCAGGCCCACATGTGCAAGTTAGTACCATTTACGACTGAGTACAGATAGTGCTATAAAGCAGGTGCCAACAGTGCAATGGGGACAGGGTGGAAGGTGAAGGGATATCCAGCCAGATGAGAAGATCTTTTTGGGTTTTACAGTGTTGGGGGCACGAAGGCAAAGAGGAAGAGAGAATCCAGACAGAGCAGACCTCTAAAGAAACCTTATAGGCACGAGGATAAAGTATTACACGTTTGGAGAAGACTGACTAAAATGAAGGAGAATGAGGCACTGCCGCTTCACACCTAAGCCTGTTCACAGCATGTATGTGGGGCCCCCATCGATACACAGCCATGATCAAAGGTCCACTGGGTTGCATTAGTCAACAGGTGATGTGAGAATTTTTTCCCAAGAACTTGGAGAACTGAAGAGGAAACTGCCCTCAGGAAGTTCAAGTATATGAGGTACACACCACCTATCAGCACGGAGCTCCCCAAGACCCTCAGACAGGGAGGTGCTGACCATGTGGAAGACTCAACTGTTAAATAATTAAAGGCACATGTTAGGTTGGGGCACATAAATTTGTTGACCCATGACTGCTTGTGATCTATAAAAATAAAACTTCCATATAGTTTAACCTAATATTTAACCCTAGAAATCCTATGTTGGGCTGATGGAAGCCAATCCCATCATTCTCCCAGGCAGGAGGAGCTTCTGCCAACACATTTTAAGTAGTTCAGAGTCCACTGGCAAGACTCTCCCCATTGGGAGATTAAATACCCAGCCACCTCAGCATGTGGCTTGTATGCAATTCAGGTACTGGAAGGTCTTGGGTATGCAGCATAAGCAGCATCCTTCTGTGCCTGCCCATGACACTCTTCACAGAGTCCACAAAGGGAAGGTCCGGGAGTGCTCTGCTCACCGGAGTGCACTCAGCACCTGACACAGTGATCGGCACAGCTCCTGAATAACAAGAAAGCACACCCACTTATTGCACATTACACTGCAGTTCCTGTGGCAGTGACAGCAGAAGATTTTTTTTCTTTTTTTTGTAAGGCTGGAGTCTCACTCTTTACCCAGTCTAGAGTACTGTGGCTTCAGACTAGCTCACAGCAACTTCAAACTGCCTCTGACTCCCATGTACCTGGGATGACAGTTGCCTGCCACCACACCTGGCTAGTTTTTCTATTCTTTTTTTCTTTCTTTCTTTGTTTTTTTTTTTAAAGATGCCTCTGTTTATTTTATTTATTTATTTATTTATTTATTTATTTATTTATTTATTTATTTATTTATTTTTTGAGATAGAGTCTGAAGCTGTCGCCCTAGGCAGAGTGCATGATGTTACAGCTCACAGCAACCTCCAACTCTTGGGCTTAAGCGATTCTCTTGCCTCAGCCTCCCGAGTAGCTAGGACTACAGGCGCCTACCACAACACCCGGCTATTTTTTTGTTGCAGTTTGGCTGGGGCCAGGTTTGAAACCCCCCCCCCCAGTATATGGGGCTGGCGCCCTACCTACCGAGCCACAGGTGCCGCCCTAGTTTTTCTATTCTTAGTAGAGACAGGGTCTCACTCTAGCTCAAGCTGGTCTTGAACTCCTGAGCTCAAATAATCCTCCACGTCAGCCTCCTAGAGTGCTAAGATTACAGGTGTGAGTCAACACACCCAGACCGTACTTGGGTTTCTTTGTCGGCTTTTCTTCCCAGTATGTCCACTCCCCATTCTTATGGCTATAGCATCCTGGTTTTGCTGTCTTTACCTTATTTTAAGCAAACCTACTATCACCTCCAGAAAGAAGAAAGCAGGGATTTTAGAGAAGCACTGTCAGCGCCACTACCATAAAACTTGTGAGGAATCCCCTCCAGAGGGCCAACTCTTTCCAGCTGAAACATACACCACCGGCCCCTACTTTGAGAAATGTTCTAATAGGCTCTTCTGACTCTCTTTCCTGCCCGTAGAGCACACAGTGGTGTCTCTCGGAGGGCTAGATCAACCCTGAATTGCCCATTCAACCAAACACACCACCGTGTGATGAAGAACGATCACCACCTGTGCTACACTTTCAAGATTCTAGACAGAGAAGCTGAGTTTCCTTCTCTCAAAACAATTGGGACGAGAACATAACCGTTATAACTGCATGTCTGGGAACTGCAGCTGGGCAGGATGGGTGGTGGGAAGAGCACAGACTCTGGAGCTCACTTCTTGGGTCTGAATTATTAAAGGGAAAATTTAATCAACAAATGTAACAGTTTAGTTGAGCAAAGAACAATTTGCAAATCCAGCCCTCCCCCACGTCACCACCCCTCCCCAAACATAGTAGGTCCAGAGTGATGCTGGCACTGTCCCATGCTCAGAGACGATTTATGGACAGAAAAAGGAAAGTAACCACGGAAAATGGAAATGAGTTACAGAAACAGCCCGGTGGAGTGCAGGGATTGGCACAAGACCAGGTTACAGTTGTGTATACACACAGTTTAGGTTATGGTTCACTGCATACACAGAAACCTTTAGACTGAACTTAAAATACATAAGGAGGCAGCTGCAGGCTCAAGCTCACTTAGCAGAATGTAGCACCATCTGCTTCTCAAGCCCCTTCACCCACTGCATGAGATCTGCCCAGTGGCAGTGGTGGCATCATGGTAGTTAATCTTCCTTCCTAGGTGGTCCTAGACTTGAGTTGGCTAACGCATATGAAGTGCTCAGCCCAGGGCCTGGCATACAGTAGGCACCACGCTGAGTGCCAGCTACTTTTATTGGCAACATGTACTTGTGAAGGTTGGGTGGAAGCTGGTCAGCAGAACAGCAGGGAGAGTTCAGACCAACTGCGCATGGAGGCTACTTTCCGGCAGCTGAAAAAGCAGAGCTTAAGTTCACCCAAAACTCCATCCAGATCAACTATTAGGTACACCTGTTCAATTCATTCACTCATTCAGCCAGCCAGGTACCCCCAGCCCGTGGATGTGGAACAGCTCCTACACGCCTGTGCTGTGAGCTAGCTGGGGCTGGGATGAGGGAGCTGCTGTCCTCAGGGAGCTCCCAGCCCCCTGGGGACATGCACACAGAAACACGAGTAGCACAGAACAGAGGAAGCCTCTGTGTACTGGAGCCCTGAAGGGACATTGAGATCTGGGGACACAGAAGATTTTCTTTAAAGGTAATGTGGTAATAGTGGTAGGCTCTGAGGATACGTGAGCTCTGTCACAACTCTGCCTTTGTTTTACAAAAGCAGCCACAGACAATATGTAAATGAATGGGTGTGGCTGCGTTCCAATAAAACTTTATTCAAAAATCTGTCAGGAGACCACCGTGGCTGGTAGGCCAATATATGGCTGACCCCTGATCTAGAGAAAGTGTCTCTGAAGATGTGCTGGACAAGACCTGCTAACAGGGGCCAGAAAGGGAGCAGGGGCCACCAGGAAGGCACAGAGAGAAGAGGGAAAGACCTGCAAGCTGGGGAGGTGGGGTTGGAGCCTGGGGAGGTGAACGTTCTCCCTCACTCAAAAGGGCCAGGAACGTGGACTCTGGTATGGAAAAAGAATTCCCCAGATCCACCTGATCCATCTCAGACAAAGAAGAAAACCAGCACCTACCACATAGCAGGATCTGTGGCTGGGGCTTGAGTACCTGCATCTATTCATATGCTGCAGAGGAGGCGACAGGCTTGGGGAAGTATCACATGCTGGACACAGCCAGCTGTACCACTCTTGTCATCTGGTGCAGGGGGGCCCAGCATGTGCTGGGCACTGTATGGATAAATTGAGCACTCACACTCCCCAGGGAGGAAGGTCCTTGTCTCATCCCATTTTTGCAAATGAAGAAACTGAGGCTCCAACAGGGTGATTGACTTGACCAAAGTCATACAAGATACGCAGCCTATCTGAAAGAGTCAAACTGGCTCCTGAAGTCAATGCTCTTCATAGAAAGATTTAGAACTGATGAGTTGGGTGCAATGAGGACTGTGGTTTTCCCAGAAGAAAAGGTTACAACACATCACTGGCATTCGTCACGGCTTGGTTTATTTAGAGTAGATGCAGGAGAGCTCTCTGCCTCCAAGTCAGGGTTTGGCAAGGCTGTAAGGGAGGAAGGGAGCCATCTAACAGTGTGTCCCTGCCCTGACGTCTCAGTGCGATACTGCTGTGTTCCCTGCAGGATCTACTGAGAAACAGGGAGAGACACATGGACCCTGGCTGGCACAATGGAGGCGGGTGCTCTGCCACTCTGCCCCCTCCAGGTGCACTCCTCTCCAGCAGGACTGGCAACCTGGCCTGCCACTTGCTTTCATATGGCCCGCAGACTAAAAATGGTTTCTACATTTTTAAATAGCTGGAAAAAAATCAAAAGAGGAGTATTTCTTGGCATGTGCGAAGTGTATGAAATCCAAATTTCAATGTCAAACTAAAAATAAAGTTTTATGAGAACACAGTCATATTCATTCATTATATAGAGCCTACAGCTGCTTTGGCTCTGTAGGAATAGAGCTGAGTCTTACAGATGGAGGCTGCATGGCCTACAGAGCTCAAAGTATTTACTATTTGTCCCTTTACTGAAAATACTAATATTTACGATCTGACCCTTGTACTAAAGATTGCACAAAAGGTAAAGGAGAGAAGGGAAGAAGAAATGGGGCATTTTCTTTTCTTTCTTTTTTTTGAGACAAAGTCTCAAGTGTTGCCCATGGTAGAGGGCCGTGGTATCATCATAGCTCACAGCAACCTCCAACTCTTGAGCTCAAGTGATCCTCTTGCCTCAACTTTCTCTATTTTTAGTAGATACAAGGTCTCAATTTTTGCTCAGGCTGGTCTTGAACTTAAGACCAAGCAATCTACCCGCCTAGGCTTTGCAGAGGGCCAGGATTACAGGCGTGAGCCACCGCGCCCAGCAAAATGGAGCATTATCAAATATACTAGAGAGCCACAGTAATCAAGAGAGTGTGGCACTGGCCTAAGGACGGGCACTGAGGCCTGTGGAATAGAACTGAGCATCCAGAAATAAACCCAGTCATCTATGTGACAAGGTGCCAAAACCATTCAATGGGAAAAGAGCAATCTGTCCAACAAATTCTGCTGGGACAGCAGAAGGATCTCTAGCCTCATACAATATATAAAAATTGAGTCAAAATGGATCAAAGACCCAAATGTAAGTGCTAAAACCATAAAAGTCTTAGAAGAAAACGTAGGCCTCCTCCTCTTGCCCTTGGGCTGCGTGAAGGATTCTTAGACACAACACCAGCGGCACAAGCAACAAAAGGAAAACAGATCAATTAGACTTTATCAAAATTAGAAACTTTTATGCTTCAAAGACGCCATCAGCAAAATGAAAAGACAGGACAGAATGGGAGAAAATATTTTCAAATTATATATCTAATAAGGGACTTACATCTAGAATATATATAAGGAATTCCTATAACTCAAAATTTTTTTTTTAGAAAATACAACTTTTATATGGGCCAACGATTTGAACACACATTTCTCCCAACAAAAATAACCACTAAGCATATGAAAAGATGTTTAGCATCATTAGCCCTTAGGGAAATGCAAATCGAAAACGCCACCGGACACGCTTTCATAGCCCTGATCAATAAAAGTCACATACGACCCAGCCGTTCTGCTCTTAAGAACACACACAAGGAAACTGAAAGGATGTCCACACAGACTTGCACAAGAATGTTCACAGCAGCGTTATTCGTAACGCCCTAGAAGCAGGGACCAAAACGTCCATCCCCAGAGGAATGGATAAACAAAATGTGGTTTATCCACACAAGGGAGTATTATTCAGCCACAAAAGGAACACTCCAACGGGGATGAATCTTGAGGACATTATGCCAAGTGAAAGAAGCCAGGCACAGAAGGCTGCTCATTGTATGATTTGTATGATCTCATATCACAAAAAGGCAAATCTGTAGAGAATTCTGTGAAAAAGAAAGTGGATGACTACTTGGCTGCCGGGGCCAGATAGGGACAGGGAGTGAGTGCCAACAGGTACAGGTTTCCTTTTAGGGTGATGAAAATCTTCTGAAATTAGATAGTGATGATGGTTGCATAATCTTGTGAATATGCTAAAAAGCAACGGAACTATACACTTTAAAAAGGTGAGTTTTATGGTATGTAAATTATCTTTCTCTCTCTCTCTTTTTTTTTTTTAAGAGGGAAAAGCTGGTCAGTAATGATGGTCTGACTCCATCTTAGCCCCTTCCTGGCCCCAGCTTCTACAGCCTCCAGCGATCTGGTGAGGTGGGTGACATCCCTATCTTACACATGAGGTGCTTAGAAGCAAGACTGGCCCAAGGCCATAAGACCCCAGGAAGCAGAGTTGAGATGGTCACCCACGTCTCCTGCACCCGGGCAGCCTGGCAGCCAGCCGAACCCACCAGGTACCCGGGGAGAGCCAATCTGGAAACCAGGAGCTGATATCGGGAGCGCCTACCCTGCACCAGGCATCTAAGAGGTCACATGGCTAAATCAGAAGCCCCCCTGGCTGAGGAGAGGGGTTGGGGAGGGGAAGTCTCACTCCTGCCCTGCTCCGACCCTGCCTCGGAGTCAGGGCTGCCACCTGCGACCACAGGCAGGCAGATGCTCTGTCTGTGCCTTCCTCTCTGCCTCAGAATCTCAGGTTTGATGCTTTCCTTTCCCATGTTCAGAGATGTCTGGCCTGGAGCAGGACACTGAAAGTACTTTGGCTATCCCTTAAGTTCAGAGACAAGGAAAGTAAGGCCCAGGCAAGCCAAAGGGCATAGCCAAAGTCACTCAGGCAGAAAGTACCTTGGAACAATGGCCATATGGCCGCAGGCCAGGGGCCAAAAACCTCCAGAGGCCTCAGAGGCACAAGTGGACCTTGGAGAGGCCCTCAGCAGTCCTGAACCCTGAGCCCGGCTGGCGCCTGAGCAGTCATGGATGTGCATGTCTGTCTGAGCAACCAAGGCGACTTCCTGAAATGGCATCTGGCAGGGGGAAAGCAACCAGGTGCTCCCCACTCCACCAGGCAGCGCACACCTTACACACGGAAATGTCACGTACTGCACTGACGCCAAGCTGTCACCATCTCCTTGTACTAAAAATGGTGTGCTCCTGTCTTCGTTCCTTCCCCTCTCTCAGAATAGAAACGTCTGCTTGTGAGCTCCTTAACTCCCTGCTGAGAGCTGTCCCCGGCCTCACCTGTGCCAGTGCTGCTTGTGGGGGCTAGAGCAGAGTAGGGTGGTGCTGTCCGGTGTTCCCACGAAAACAGTCTTAACCACTTGTGGGAAATCAACTTTTAGGGAAGTTGCATGACCAACATAAATCTCCCGGGCTGGCTGGGGCCCCTGACTCAGCACCACAGACCCCTCTCTTGCCTGACACCCCAGAGCCAGGCGGATCTAAAACCAGGGCAGAACCAGGTACAGCCGATCAATCCAACCTGTCAGAGGTCCAGAGGAACAGAGCAAGGGGCCATAGGACCATGGTGACAGCAGCAGGCCAAAGGTCACCAACATTCCAGCTGGGGCCTCCAAGGAGCAAAGCGAAGGAAACTCGAGGCTGAGGCTCCAGACACAGCTGCAGGCAAGAATTACGGATGAAGGAGGAAACATATCTGAAGTGTGTCCTGACACAGCTGTGTCGCAGGAGACACCTGCAAGTATTCATAAACATGGACGTGATCCAAGCCACACCGAGTCCTCTGGGCAAGGCGGGTGCTCAGAGCCCCTGCACTGGCCTTCCTGCAAATGAGTCTCCACATAGGTGCCAGGAGGAGGGGCTGAGTCCTGATTTACTCGATCCAGTAAGTTCCTTGACTATCTCCTTGCCGGCCGTCAGTATAACACACAGGATCTTTTTCTAATCTAGAAAGATAACAGCTCAGAATTTTAAGACACAGATGGAAAGAGGAAGCGTGTTTCTGCAGAGTCTTTACTCTGTACACTGGCCAACACTAGGTGGGTCCCATCAGTTATAACTTGTACTGAGCTCTGAGAGCACAGGCATTCTGTTTAAGCGAGGAGCCACTGCAAAGATCCACATGCAGATGTGACCCCTCCAACCCTACCCTGGTCCTGAGGACCGGCAGACTGTTCCAGATCAAGCTTCACAGGTAACAGACTCTCCTCCGAAGGGACTGGTTCTCCCCTCTAATACTCAACAATGACACCAAAGACACCCAGTGCTGGTTCCCTTCTCTCTGGGATGCTGAGGAGGTGACTTTATCCTTTATTTGTAGCAGCACAGAGGGACTGCACTGGCACAATAGGAAATGCCAAGCGTGGAGCACACCCTGTTCCAGCCATTTCTACAGGGTGACGTGAATGTGCTCACAGGACTGGAGCAAACAGCCTGCCTATCCCATGCTCTCCTGGGTGAGGTTGGCAGGGTCCCTAGTATCAGACACAGGCAGCCAAGAAAGCCCCCAGCAGCACACTCTGCACATGGGTCACCAGCACAAGGAGAAACTGACTTTGTGTGGGTCATCGCAAGGCCCTTCTGGGCATGGGGACACTTCTGGCCTATCACTCTGGATCTGGATAGGGCACAAAAAGAAGGGATGGAGGTACGTTGCAATGGCTCCCTCTCCCCACCTCCCCTTCTTCCCACACCAGCACCCTGCTCTGTAGTTCTCAGGGTACAATGTTGTCCTCAAGGTCTAGGTCTCTGATCTTAGGGCTCACAGATCAGCCACTTCCTATTTTGGGCAAAATTAGAAATAAAAGCAGGCACTCACTATATTGCAGGTACTCTAGTCAACAATTAACATTATGTTTCAGATTTGTTCCTGTCATTATCCCCATTTTAGAGAAAAGGAAACTGAGGCCAAGAGCAGTAGAACAAGTTGCCAAGGTCACATAAGAGGAGTTGTACATGCTAACTCCACAGCAGAAGCTCCTGCTGCCCCTGCCGTGGGCAAGGGACTGAGTTGTACAGGATGCCCACTGTGAGGACCTCTGAATAGGGGTGGGGCAGAGGGGTGGGGCACACAGACTCTGGCCAGCAAGTCAGGTGGAAGAGACTGACCCTCGAGCATAGCACAAACCCCAGGAAGGAAAAACGCCACCAAGTGGAATGGAACCAGAGAGGAAGGGCCAGGGTTGTGGGATGTGGGTGTCACAGGTGTGATGAACCCAGGGAGGAGGGGCCAGGGCGGTAGGCTGTGTGCCACTGGGTGTCAATATTGCTTCTGGGCTGGGGAACTGTTTTCCTAGAAACACCAGAAAGTTGAACAGGGTGTCTATGGGATCTCTGATCTCCACAATTCTCACTATTTTCCTGTTAGACCTTCTAAAGGGTATGCTCCAATTAGAAGAGGAATAAGAGCAGAGGAAGAAGACTCATTATGAAGACTATTATTTCCCCTCAAGACAGTTTTTTTCCTTTCTTTTTTTTTTTTTTTGTTAAATTAACAAAAGCTGCCCAGAGCTGCAACTAACCAAGACACCAGGCACAAATGTAATGACCCTGATGGCAAGAGACCCCTACAGTGTCCACAAGGAACAGGGACACACATAACTTTTCAGGAGAACATGGCTGATATAGTCTGTCTGAAGCCCCTCCTGCTTGGGGAGACCCATCCCCACTCTATTTAGTCCTGGTGGCCTTGCCACGGAGCCCATCTCTGCCCACACCCTCCCCCATATGGCCCAGGCCAGCCAGTGATACATCCTGTGTGCTGTGGCCATGGGGTGGGTAAGTCCATCCAAGGGGAGTCCACCAGAATCCCTCCCTAAGACTCAGGCCCAGTGAAAACACAGAGAGAAAGTTCTCTGCCCACAGGCGCTGCTCATCTGGGAAGGTACAGATCATGTGAGAAGTGTCAGGAGAAATTCTCTTTCCTCCAGGAGAAAGGAGGAGGTTGTGATGGTGGGGAATCATGGCCCACCCCTGCCCCCTCTTCATTTTGGGAGCGTCCACAGGATGCTTCTAGATGTGTGAGCCAATCGCCCTCTCCCCCACCTTCTTTCTTTCCCATTTAAATTAAGCAAGCACCAGCCATTGGCAAGAGAAGGAGCTAAGACAGCCACACACCAAGACTTCACAACAGTGATGTGCAGCCAGGGGCTGGCGCGCTGCTCCACAGCCCTGCTGCTTGCCTTCCCTTTCGCAGGGTGCCCTGCTCAATCCCCTTCCACCAGTCCCAGCTACCTTTCCTCCAGTGTCTTGACTCCCCACCCCATCCTGAGCTGAATGCCCAAACTCTGGGCTCCTTCAGTCTGCTGCATGCTCCTCACTTGCCACAGCTATTTACAACAACAGCATTGACCCTGGAAGTGTGCATTTCCTCCACCTGGCCATAAGGCTACCCGAGGACAACAATCATGACTTAGAATGCAAAGGTTGTGCAAACAGTTGTGAGCAACAACTGCTGGATCTGTTAAGGTGGGGACCGATCCCCTCTGTGTGGGTTGCCAAAGCACACAAGTAGTTCTCCTGCCCTGGCCAAGGAAGGCAGCCCTTCCCCGATCACCCCAGCTAAGGCAGCCTTCACCCAAGCACACCCTCACCCTGCTTCATTTCCTCCTACACTAATTGCTAAATAAAACAGCACTGTTTGACTGTGGATTCAGTCTCTATTCCCTAGGAGCAGACATCTTGTCTGGTTGGTCTTATTAGCAGGTACCTTCCCAGGATACAGAAGTGGGCCTGGTACGTGGGTGCTCAATGAACGTTGCTCACAGGTTTGTTGGCTGGTTGGTTGGTTGGTTGATGGGTTGGAAGAAGGAGGGAAGGGAGGGAAGGGAGGGAAGGAAAGGAAGGAAGGGAAGGAAGAACAAACTCGCTCTCAGAAAGAAGCTGGTGGGCTCTCCCCGTGTCGTGAGCATCATCTGACCTCCCAGCACTAGCTGAGGGCTGGGTGACAGCTCAGAAGATCCTGGGAGCAAGAGCAGGGCTCCTCAATTCCTAACAGAAAAGGTTTCTCACTTGACTATTTCTTGACTTCGTTCAACTCAGGGAGAAAACTCACACTTTACATTAAACAGATGGACCCATTTTCTGAAAACATTTTTCAAAAGGTCGCCTTTTTTTTTAAGGGGGAATGAGTTTATTTCACTTTTTATGTCTTTCATCAAAGTGGAATTTTTTTTCATTACACCACAGAGCTGGAAAGCATCATTCACACAGTGTAGATCAATAACCTCGATGTGAAAAAAGAAAAAAGAAAAGAAGAAGAAAAACCTCCAGCCTCTAAATGAAAAAGCAAAAAGCAGTCACAATCTAATAAATCTAATATTGTCCTCCACACACCCTGAGGGCTCAGTTAATTGGGGTGATGTTCTCAGGGCCTGTGCTGATCCGGCCCTTACCGCAGGTCCTGGCCAGCCCCCCTGTTCTGGCCACCCCTTGCCCAGACATTGCCCAGCTTCTTCTCACCTCTGGGTTCTCTGACCCACCAGCTGGCTGGTCCCACCTCCACATTTAAGATTGGTCAGAGCCCATTCCCTTCTGGAAGCTTCTATGACCTCCTACCACCATCTGCAAATGGAGAAAAATGTCTCATTCTCCCACAACAACTGGAGACAGCTTACTTACAGCATGGTAGGAATAATGAGGATGACAAAAGTAATAGCGAAAACAGTAATAATAATGGCTATCCATGAATGAAGTATGAGCTATATTACAGGTAGTGTAAGAAGTGCTTTGCATATAACATCATTTGATTAATTTCATTTAATCCTAAAACCTACTTCATGAGTTTTGTACCACCCAGCTCAGAAGATCCTGGGAGACTCAGAAACCTTAATTTACACACGATTAGAGATCTCTCAGGGCAGAGCTCAGATATAAAGGAATGTTGATTCCAAAGCAGGTGTGTCTAATTCCAAGGTCACTGTCAATCAGGGTGTCTATTCCTTGCAGCAGACAGCATACCAACTGATATCAACATCCCCACAGAGGCCAAGAGCTTCAGAGTCATTATTCTAAACTCCACCAAGACCCTGCACTTGGGGTGATACTACCCCCACTACGCAGATGAGGAAACTAAAGTAAGAGCAGTTAATAAATGGTCTGTGATGACAGAGCAAGAAAACAATAGGGTCGAGATGGGAATTTGTACCAGTCCACTCCAACAAAAGTCTGCGCCCTGTCTGCAATAGCATACTGCCAGCCCTCCTCCACAAATCTGTTTAGAGAGAAGAGTTTAAAATATACCCTGGGTCTAAAGGACAATGTGGTTCCCCATAACTGTTTATGACAGTGTTAAATTAGAAAAAGTTCAGATGTTGAACAAAAGGAATAATTAAAGAAATAATATTACACTGCTATGGTAGAGAATTATACACTGCAAAAGATGATTTTGATAAAGTGTGGAGTGACATAAGAAAAGTTAAATTAAAAAGCAAGTCATAAAAGTTCATATAGGAGATGTTTCTGTATAAAGAAAAAAATGCACAGAGAAAAAACTAGGAAAAGGTATTAATTGCGTTTGTATCTATATGATAGGACTAGGAGTCTCTCTCATTTTCTTTTTAAGTTTCCTTTATTTTCCAAATTTTCTATAATAAGTATGTACTACTTTTAGAATTTTAAAACTTTTGTTTTCTTTCTTGCTCTCTCTCTCTTTTTTAAAGCCATTGCCTATTATCAGCTAGGGCTGAGTCCTAGCTTATTTTAATCCTTAGAATGGATGCCACTCTGAGTTCTGATTAAGGATAATTCAAGCCTTTCAAATGTCCAAATTGTCTCTGTTGATTTTTTTTTAGGCGAATAATTGCATTTTATGCTAAACTTATTTGCAGTTCAAATGCAGCTCAAAACCTTGTTTTGATTACTTGTTTAGGGAAAGAGCAACATTAGAATATGCCTAAGAATCACATTTGCATGATGGGTGATGAGCCAGGGAATTATAGTTGGGGTAAAATGAAGGGGGAGGAGAGTGCAAAACGTGAATATTCAACAGCATGTATTGAATCTAAAGCTGTTCTTACATTCTCATTCATATCCACAACACCGCCTGTGTTTTTATCTTTTTATTTATTTAGTTTTTGGCAAAAGGCACATTTGGCAAATGGAACTGCTGCAGGGAGTTGTACTTTGGATAACTGCTAAATTTGAGTTTAAGTGTTTCATCTGATTTTAGTTAGCAACTTGCCCTCAGAAGGTTTCTCTTTTCTCCCGCAATGTCAGCTGGCTCCTTTCTGGGTCTCTTTAGTCATGGGGTAACTTTCAGTAAGACACCTTAGGGCTCTGTGCCAACAGAAGCTGCAAGGAACAATCCTGATGCTTATTTTTTTATGTTTCTTATTAATATGTTATTTTATTTTTTCTGTTAATACTTTTTTATTAAGTCATAACTGTATACATTAATGCATTTATGGGGTACAATGTGATTTTATATACAATTTGGAATGTTTACATCAAACTGGTTAACATAGCCTCACCTCACTTAATTATTTGTTCAGACATTTATACTCTTAATAGATTTGACACATACCCTTGCATTATGTACAATAGTTGAGGTCCCACCAATACCCTCCCTCCACCCAGTCTCCCCCATCTCCTCCCCTCTTCCTCCTCCATTCTGGGCTATAGTTGTGTTTTATCATTCATATGAAGTTGTGGGTGATTATATATTGGTTTCATAATACTACTGAGTACACTGGATATTTTTTCTTCCATTCTTGAGATACTTTACTAAGAAGAGTATGTTCCAGCTCCATCCTTGTAAACATAAAAGAGGCAAAGTCTCCATCTTTTTTATGGCTGCATAATATTTCATGGTATACATATATCACAATTTATTAATCCATTCATGGGTTGATGGGCACTTGGGCTTCTTCCATGACTTGGCAATTATGAATTGGGCTGCAACAAACATTCTGGTAAAAATCTCTTTGTTGTAAAATGATTTTTGGTTATCTGGATATAGACCTCGTAGAGAAATTGCAGGATCAAACAGCAGGTGTACTTTTAGTTCCCTAAGTGTTTTCCAAACTTCTTTCCATAAGGAACGTATTAGCCTGCATTCCCACCAGCAGAAGTGTTCCCTTCTCTCCACATCCACACCAACATCTGTAGTTTTGGGATTTTGTTATGTGGGCTACTCTTACTGGAGTTAGATGATATCTCAAAGTGGTTTTGATTTGCATTTTTCTGATGATTAAAGATGATGAACATTTCTTCATGTGTTTGTAGGCCATGTGTTTGTCTTCTCAAAGAAGTTTCTGTTCAAGTTTCTTGACCACAATAAAATGGGATCACTTGTTCTTTTCTTATTAGTTTAAGTTCTCTGTGGATTTTAGTTATCAAACCTTTGTCAGAAACATAACCTGCAAATATCTTCTCCCATTCCAAAGGCTGTCTGCTTGCTTTACTTACTGTGTTCTTGGCTGTGCAGAAGCTTTTTAGTTTGATCAGATTCCAGTAACATATTTTTGGAGTTGCTTCAATTGCCGGGGAGGTCCTCCTCATAAAATATTCTCCCAAGGAAATTTCTTCAAGTATTTTCCCTGCATTGTCTCCAAGTATCTTTTTTTTTTTGTAGCATTTGGCCAAGGCCAGGTTTGAACTCGCCACCTCCGGTATATGGGGCTGGTGCCCTTCTCCTTTGAACCACAGGTGCCACCCCTCCAAGTATCTTTATAGTTTCATGTCTTAAGTTTAAATCTTTCATCCAGTGAGAATCAATTTTTGTTAATGGTGAAAGGTAAAGGTCCAGTTTCAGTCTTCTACAGGTCATCAGCCAATTCACCCAGCACCATTTGTTAAATATGGAATCTTTCCCCCAATTCATGTTTTTGATAGGCTTATCAAAGATCAAATTACGATAAGTGGCTGGGTTCATCTCTTGGTTCGCTAGTCTATTCCACAAAGTCAGCAACACATTAAGGACAACCTCCCACTCTTCCTCTCCCGTGCCTTCCTCCTGGGGCTCTGCCTGTCCTGATCACAGGCGTTGGTCCCAGGCAGTTTTATTAACAATCAAGCAGACCAATGCTTCAGGGCACTATTTTTTGACTAAACACCAATGCTCCACTGGGTAGAGAATTACGAGGTTAAGAGCAATTCCTATAGCTAAATTATTTTTGTCCTTTCATTAATTATTTTGTTTTTCTCCATTATTATTTGTCAAAAGAAAATGCCTGGTTTTGAGGTTAAGTGAAAAAATACAGATAAATTAAAAAGAAAGAAAAATAAAACCTAAAATCTCACCACCCAGAGAAAGTTATTGTGCATTCAGATCAGAGGTTATAAACTTCTAGTTCATGCAGGTTAAAATTAATTGCCAACATTTAAAAACAAGAAGTTTTAACATTTAAATCCAGATTTTCTTTTTAAATTTAATTTTTATTAAATCAAAACCATATACATTTATGGGGTACAATGTGATGATTTGATATACAATGTGGAATGCTTAAATCAAACTGATTAACATAACCATCACCTCACTTATTTTTTGTGGTACATTCATAATATACTCTTAGTTGTTTTGAAATGTACCCTAGCATTGTGCATATTG
>CAUYRH010168665.1:0-10401 GCA_963574655.1 Perodicticus potto
GGCTTAGGCGATTCTCTTGCCTCAGCCTCCCAAGTAGCTGGGACTACAGGTGCCTGCCACAACACCCAGCTATTTTTTTGTTTTGCAGTTCAGCCGAGGCCGGGTTTGAACCCACCACCCTCAGTATATGGGGCCAGTGCCCTACTCACTGAGCCACAGGCGCTGCCCATAGTATGGGAATTTCTGTTTCTCATTTGTATAAAAATGAGAAATTGAAATTAAAATGTTTATAAGTAAACATAAAACGCATGGTAATAAAGTTTCATATCTATAAGAGCTGTACACAAAATTGAGTTTTAAGATTATTATATAAGTGTAGATTATAGCTATAAATAATAGCAGATTCTGACAATTAATATAAAAGCCTGAAGGCCACATTGAAAATGGCATACTGTTTGTCTCATCCTCCCCTAAATAAAAGAAATTCTTAAGTATTTTTAAAAATTGAATATTGGCATTTGGTATTTTATTATGACACTTAAAGTGAACACAAAATTTAACAAATTAGACGTTAACTTTACTTTTTCTTTTTTAAAGAAATGGTTTAGTGTTGTCCTGGTTGTAGTGTACTGTCTGTTCAGATACAGTAATAGTATACTACAGCCTCAAACTTCCGGGGTCAGGCAATCCTCCTACCTCAGTCTCTCTCCCAAGTAGCTGGATGTACAGGCCTGTGCCACTGTGCCCAGCTGCAAAGAATAATCTGAAAAATCAAGTATTGGAACTTATAAAGGAAAAAATGAAGTAAGATGATGCTGAGACATAAGGCTATGCCAGGATAATATTGGCATAAAACTAAATCTGTTGTTTAAGTCCTACTTAGATATGTTTTACAATTTTAGTTCTTCTGACTTCAGTTTATGGAACAACATTGCTTCCAATGAGTGTGTAAAGCCTTTGAGGTAGAAAACAATCTTTTTTTTTTTTTTTTGAGACAGCCTCAAGCTATCACCCTGGGTAGAGTGCAGCAACCTCCAATTCCTGGGCTCAAGCGAGTCTCCTGCCTCCGCCTCCCAAGTAGCTGGGACTACAGGCGCCCGCCACAACGCCCGGCCATTTTTTGGTTGCAGCCATTATTGTTGTTTGTCGGGTCCGGGCTGGATTCGAACCCGCTAGCTCAGGTGTATGTAGCCGGCGCCTTAGTCCATTGAGCCTCAGGCGCCGAGCCTCTTTTTTTTTTTTTTTTTGAGACAGTCTCACTTTGTTGCCCTCAGTGGCGTCACAGCTCACAGCAACCTCAAACTCTTGGGCCGAAGCGATTCTCTTTCTCAGTCTCCCATGTAGCTGGGACTACAGAGGCCTGCCACATTGCCTGGTTATTTTTAGAGATGAGGTTTTGCTCTAGCTCAAGCTGGTATCAAACCTGTGAGCTAAGGCAGTCCACCTGCCTCCGCTTCTCAGAGTGCTGGGCTTACAGACATAATCCAGGCCCAGCCCCAGAAAACATTCTTTTCAGCTTAGCAACCATTCCTCAGTGTCTAGAAAGAACTCTGGGGTTTAAATATAACCCTGTTTTTTCTTTTACGTGATATAGTTGTGCGTTGATAATCCACATAGTAACAATGAAGTTATATGTGAAGGATGGGTGATGCTTTGAATTTTGATTAACATGGTTTGGTTTACAGTGTTACAGTATTAAATATGGGATAAAGCAGATCTGAACTACATCTGAAGGAGTTATGAAAGTAATAGTGGGAGAGAATTAAAAGTTGGTTTCATTTTAATAGTTTTTCTCCATACCATAGAAACTCACCAAAAGTCATTCAATAAAGGAGATCTTTTAAGCTAAAATAATGGCACTGGGTTGCTTTAAAAGAGTGTCACATGTATCTGTGATTTAGACAGTGATTTCTAAATCCCAACCTGCAAAACAGGTCCTAGTCTATTAAACAAATTAGAATAATGTAAGTTTTCTATTTTAACATAAAGATTTTCTCTTTTTTCCCCTGCTTGTTTTTACTATTAGAGGATCAGCAGGTGGTATTAAAAGTAGTAGAAAATATTGGCAACTCTGTCAGTGTAGCACCAATTTTTCTTTTCTTTTATTGAAATTAGAAAGTCTGAGAGTCACTAATTTACGTAGTTAATATGATTCAGCAAATGAATTTTTCTTTTCTTTTTTTTTTTTTGAGACAGAGCCTCAAGCACTCACCCTGGGTAGAGTGCCATGATGTTACAACACCTTCCAACTCCTGGGCTTAAGCAATTCTTTTGCCTCAGCCTCCCAAGTAGCTGGGCCTACAGGTGTCTGCCACAACGCCTGGCTATTTTTTGGTTTTAGTTGTCATTGTTGGGCAGGCCTGGGCTGGATTCGAACCCACCAGTTCTGGTTTATTTGGCTGGCACCTTAGCTGCTTGAGCTCCAGGCACTGAGCCCAGCAAATGAAATTGTTCTTATACTTACTTGATTGAAAGATACATATATCAAGAAATTAGAAAATAGTTACTTGGTACTCTTTTCCAAAATAGTTTTAAAAATGAACAGTTTTAAAAAGTGAAGTACCTTTGTTTTTCTTCACTAGGTTTGTAAATATTATCTCTGTGGTTTTTGTCCTGCGGAATTGTTCACAAATACTCGTTCTGATCTTGGTAAGTGAATTTTTTGTGTAACTTTTATCAAATTTATGACTTTTTAATTGGTTCTTGGTAATTTGAGTTAAGCCCTTTTTCTTAAAGATAGTCTAAGTAATTTTGGGCTTAGATATTTATGAATGTGTTAATGTCAGTTTGATTAAACATGGTGGTTTAATTAAACATACATGTCTATTTCCACTCCCTCCCAAAACCTCACTAAAATGAAAATTTTAAAAAAGATGTAAATGGAAGAGGAGATAACATTAGAGATGTCAGCAAATTTTTGGAAGATGACAAGTGGATGGAGGAGTAGCAGCAAACTCAACAAAGCAGAGAAACCTGTACCCTAAAATCCTGCAGAAGGGCCTACTAAACAGAAGCAAGTGTTTGAGCAGCAGAACCCTGGACAGGCTCAGGATTTGAAGGCACCAGGTACCACAGAAGGCAGGGTTGAGTCATGGATCTGAAAGTGAGAGAGATTAGCCTAGTTGAGGGTTTCTCAACCTTGATACTGTTGGGCCAGTTTTGGGAGGGGGCTGTTGTGTACATTGTGGGATGTTTAGCACCATCCCTGGCCTCTACCCACTAGATGTCAGTAATGCCCCCAATTGTGACACCAAAAAATGTCTTCAGATATTGCCAAATGTTCTCTGGGGTGCAAAAGTGTTCTCATTTGAGAGCCACTAGTCTAGGTTGTCCTGTACATCTGTTGATCTCCCACCTCCCATCTCTCTGAGATATTGCTCAGGAGAATAGAAGTCCTCGCCAAGAAAATTGAACTAGAGAAATTCTAGTTCTTCTGCACCACAAATTAAAAAAAGTAATTGACTATTTCCTCAATTCTCTCAAGGTTGATACATAACTACTATCATTCTAAATACATAAAAGCAATTAATTCATTATGTGTAGGGTTTGCCTTAGAGCATTAGGAATACATTAAGGCAAGAAGAGTCTAGATTTTTTTTTTTTTTTTTTCTTGTAGAGACAGAGTCTCACTGTATCGCCCTCCGTAGAGTGCCGTGGCATCACACAGCTCACAGCAACCTCCAACTCCTGGGCTTAGGCGATTCTCTTGCCTCAGCCTCCCGAGTAGCTGGTACTACAGGTGCCTGCCACAACACCTGGCTATTTTTCTGCTTTTGCAGTTCAGCCAAGGCCGGGTTTGAACCCGCCACCTTCGGTATATGGGGCTGGCGCCCTACTTGATGAGCCACAGCCAACGCCCAAGAGTCTAGATTAGCACAGTAGTGAGTGTAAAATAAGACTGTAAAAGAGATGAAATGAGTCTGTATTCTCAATAGTGAGCCTCTCCTCTACCCTGTTCCTAGAAGGATACAGCCAGATGTTTTCCCCCAGGGAGAAGAGAAGAAGATTCTTATCTAGAGAAAGTAAACAGTTCCAGAGAAGTGATCTCTACAGGTACTAACCCTTGGGGAATCTATTAGAGTCTTAAACTGCCTGGTTTTCCTGTTGTGAAGCAGTAGTTGACAAACCCTGCCTATCCATAGTAATTTCCACGGAGGTTTTTTTGTTTTTGTTTTTTTTTTTAAAACCAATTGCCAGCCAAGGAGCACCAGCCATACATATGAAGAAAACCCTCAACATGAGAGATCAAAACCAAAAGAGAAAGAAGAACTTAGTGGAATTAGAGAAATTTTAAAAAATCTTAACTAAATGTAGTATCTTCAGAGAAATGAGAGGGTATTGTATTCATTAGAAATTATTGGAGGCCACAAAAAGGGAACTTTTGAAAAAGAAAAAGCACTTAGAAATTAGACCTGGAGAAATCTGAAATAAAATCACTGGAAAGATTTGAAAATAAAATCAAGGCAATTTGCTGAAATGTTGGACAACAGAACAGAAATTGTTAAATGTTTTAAAAATTAGCTCAGTCTAAGAGCTGACTAATAGTTCTGAACAGAGTAAACAGAAGGGAAAGGAAATTATCAAAGAAATAGCTTAAGAAAAAATTTTGCAGTACTTAAGGATGTCAGTCTATAAAGTAGGTCATACAAGTGATCAAGACAGTGAAGGAAAAGGATCTTTATCAAGGCATGTGCAGGACACGAGGACTGTAGGTAACAGGATTATGAATCCAAATGGCTTAAGACTGGTCAGTAATGCAGGAAGCTTGAAGACAACAGAGAAAAACACCTTCAGGGTTCTGATCGAAAGCATACTTTTGCCAAGGCTAGGTATATAGGCAAACACCAATGTATGAAGGTATAAGAAGACATTTTCAGACATAAAAGATCTCAACAAATTTATCTCCTATGGACTTTTTTTCAGGAAACCAAAATGTGCAAAGCTGAGGAGAAAAACAAGAGAATCTAGCCAAACTCATCTGATAATAGGGCAGAAAAGGAATTCATCAAGATCACAACTCTGTAGTGAACTTAGAAAATGAGTAATCCCAGGTTGAAGTAGGACAGAAGGCTCATGGAAGAAAATGAAAGTGATTATCTGATGTATTTTGAGTCTTAAGGGAAATAATATTGAGACAGTTTCTGTAGCTGAGTTAAAGTGTTTAAGAAGAATTTGAAAATAGATATGTAGAAAACCATAAACAAATGAAAAAATTCCATGAAAAGTGTATCAGCAGTTTCATCATAATGCATCTTTTGTTTGGCCCAACAATGAACAGTACTTGCATAGTCAAACTATAAACACTGGATGTTTGTTTTGCCTAAAAATTTGATGTCTAAGAATGATAAATCAAGAAAAAGTGAAATAAACATAAACTTTAGAAATGTGGAGATAACTTCCTAAATAAAGAGACATACAAAAGTTGAACTTGGTTTCCTTTTAGGTGGGAAGGAGTAGGACTAGGGTGTTAGTCTTGTGCTGTTTATGTGGAGGTATCTTACGTGGTTCAGACCAGTGATTGAGAGTTTTCTGTGGTGGCAGCAAGGAACAGTTTCTTTCCTTCTTCCCCTTCTTTCCTTGCCTTTTTCTCCCCTTCCTTTCTATGTGTTTTTACCCTATAGTTGCTCTCTATTATATTGACCTTGAAGACTGAGAAGATCACTTTTCATGGGCTATTTGGCCATAATGTTTTATAGTTCAATAGGATCACTTTAGGTGTCTCCAGACTTCTTAGTGATAAAATACATCTTTTTATTTAAAAAAATAATAATAATAACTTCCTTTTTTTGAAGAGAAAGGTTGTTAGTGTCATGAATGATTTATACATTCTTATTTCTTTTTTCTCCCCCAGGCCCATGTGAAAAAATTCATGATGAAAACTTACGAAAACAGTAAGTTGTGTGCTTCTTTGTCATTTTCCTCCCTAGTCATTATTGGTTTAAGGGGGACAAGGATGGAAGAAATGATTGAAATTAAGCAAAATGAACATCTGAGAGAGGTCTAGTCATTAGTTAGGTATGGTAATAAGGTTATATAGCTTCAATAATGATTCTGTTAACCTCCATATGAGTATGTATCATATGTCAGGCTTTTTTCCTGTGGCATTTGATTTTTAACAGTCCTGATTTTATAGATGACCTATTCCAGGTCCAGGGTTACAGATCCAGGTCAGTGGTAGAGCTGATAGTCAAACCCTTGTGTTAAACCTATGCTTTGAACCAAACACAGTGCTGTTTTTACTTCCCCTAATGGCAACCAGAAATTCACTTGGTTTTCTCTTTAGCCTAAATGCATCTGTTATTGAGACTGGTTGAGAGAGAGTATGTGAGTAGTAATGGATAAATATTTGGAAAGTATTGTTTGTTTTGTTCTTACTTTTTTTAGGTATGAGAAGAGTTCTCGTTTTATGAAAGTTGGCTATGAGAGAGATTTTTTGCGATACTTACAAAGCTTACTTGCAGAAGTAGAACGTAGAATCAGACGAGGCCATGCTCGTTTGGCATTATCTCAAAACCAGCAGTCCTCTGGGGTAAGTATGAAATGAATTTACAGTCATTGTAAAGAGCCTATGTTGTCTGGAGACTCAGACCTCCCTAAACTACGTATTTTTGAAACTGTTTTCTATTTATTTCTTTGTTCTTTTAGGATGATTAAAAAACTTAAAAAAAAAAAAAACCAGTGATTTAAAACTTAAAAGGCATTGTTTTTTTCAGTCTTTATTAGTAAATACAACATTGATGCTGCCAATCATAAGATTTTCCTCTTAAATATCAGTAACTGACAAAATATGGGGTGCCTCTTAAGGCACCCTTTGCTGTACAAAGGGAAAACGGGAAATTATATGACTTTTGGAACACCCTGTATGTAATTGACTAATAGAAATTGAAGATAATTGAATTATCCTTTCGATTAAACATTTTAGTTATTAAACAGAAATAATACGTGTGGTTAATAAGAGTTTGAATGATTACCTTTGAATTTTTTGTTTGAAATACATTTTATTGTCTTTAACAGGCAGCTGGCCCAACAGGCAAAAATGAAGAAAAAATTCAGGTTCTAACAGACAAAATTGATGTGCTTCTGCAGCAGGTGAGAATTAAGTGCACTAATGTCAGAAACTACTTAGGTCAGGCACGTAACCAGCCAAAATGTAAAGATAGCAAATAGGAAAAGATCCTAAATGTTATTAGTCTTTAGAGAAGTACAGATCGAAAGGACTGATCATACCAAGTGTTAGCAAGGATGTGGGACAGCTGAAATTATCATATACTGCTTAGTGGAGGTATAAAATATTATAACCACCCGGAAAAGAATTTGTTTCTTAAAATGCTCATAATGCGGCCTAGCATTATGGGTCATGCCTGTAATCCCAGCCCTCTGGGAGACTGAGGTGGGAGGATTGCTTCAGCCCAGGAAGTTGATACCAACCTGGACAACATAGGGAGACCTTGTTGAAAATGAGCTGAGTGTGGTGGCGTGCACCTGCAACCCTAGCTACTTGGGATGCTGAAGCAGGAATTCGAGGTTGCAGCGAGTGAATGTAATTAAACCGTGATATATCCATATGTTTGAATATCACTTGGTATCAAGAAGGAATTTAGCTGGGTATTGTGGCGGGTCCCTGTAGTCCCCTACATATACCGAAGGTGGCAGATTCAAACCCAGCCCTAGCCAAACTGCAACAAAAAATAGCCGGGCGCCTGTAGTCCCAGCTACTCAGGAGGCTGAGGCAAGAGAATCACCTGAGCCCAAGACTGGAGGTTGCTGTGAGTGGTGTCCCATGGAACTCTACCAAGGGTGACAAAGTGAGACTCTGTCTCTTAAAAAAAAAAAGAAATTAACTACATGTAACAATATGGACAAATCATAATCAGCCTGAGTGAAAGAAGCCAGACCAAAAAAGGAATGTAAACTGTATGATTCAATTTTTTTTTTTTGGTAGAGACAGAGTCTCACTTTATCGCCCTTGAAAGAGTACCGTGGCGTCAGACAGCTCACAGCAATCTCCAACTCTTGGGCTTAGGTGATTCTCTTGCCTCAGTCTCCCGAGTAGCTGGGACTATAGGCGCCCACCACAATGCCCAGCTATTTTTCTGTTTTATTGCAGTTCAGCTGAGGCCGTTTTTGAACCCAACATCTTCGGTATATGGGGCTGGCGCCCTACTGGATGAGCCACAGGCGCCACCCTTTTTTTTTTTTTTTTTTAAGAGAGTCTCACTTTGTCACCCTTGGTAGAGAGCTATGGCGTCACAGCTCACAGCAACCTCCCAGCTGTTGGGCTTAGGCGATTCTCTTGCCTCAGCCTCCCGAGTAGCTGGGACTACAGACGCCCACCACAACACCCGACTGTTTTTTTGTTGCAGTTTGGCCAGGGCTGGGTTTGAACCCGCCACCTTCAGTATATGGGGCTGGCACCCTACTCACTGAGCCACAGGTGCCACCCTGTATGATTCAATTTATATAAAATTCTAGAAAATGCAAACTAATCTATAGAGACAGAAAGTAGATCAGTGGCTGTCTGGGGATGTGTATGGGATTGAGGTTGGAGTAAGTCCTGGAAAGAAACCAGAGGAAACTTTTTGGGTGATAATGGATATGTTCATTATCCAGATGATGGTGATGATTTTATAGGTATATACTTATGTCCAGATTTATCAAATACTGAAGGATAAAAAAAAATACATTTCATGGAGGTGCCTGTGGCTCAAAGGAGTAGGGTGCCGGCCCCATATCCTGGAGGTGCGGGTTCAAACTCAGCCCCGGCCAAAAACTGCAAAAAAAATATATTTTATCACCTATCAGTTGAGACTCATTTAAAAAAGCATAAGAGCCTTTAGTAAACAAAAGCAAACAAAAAAAGATAGAAAATAGACACTAAATGCTAATGAAGCATGGGCAAGAAAGAAAATACTTAGTTGGGTTAGATAGAAGTCTTGACTGGTTTTTTTTTCTCACCCTTTCAGATTGAAGAATTAGGATCTGAAGGAAAGGTAGAGGAGGCCCAGGGGATGATGAAATTAGTTGAACAGTTAAAAGAAGAGAGAGAATTGCTTAGGTCCACAACCTCGGTGAGTAAAACAACCTTATTTTAAATTACCTAGCCTGTTCATTATGGATGACTGGGTACCTATTTCTGTTTAAGAACATTTGGAAACAGTTTTCTAATGTTCTAAATTGAAAATCGACAAACTTCTTAAAGGGCCATATAGCAAATATTTTGTTTATGGGCCATAGGGTCTCTGGCAGCTACTGAACTGTTTTTTTATTATGAAATCAGTTTTTACGTATAAGTAAATAAGTGTGGCTTTTTTTAGTAAAACTGTGTTTACAAATACAATCCTTTGGTTTTTGGTTTGCATGTCTCTGCCATGAATCCTAAATTATTTTCCTTTATTTACCTTAGTTAGAAATTGGCTCACATTGGCTCGGCACCTGTGGCTCAACGGGCTAAGGTGCCAGCCACGTGCACCTGAGCTGGCGTGTTCGAATCCAGCCCCGGCCTGCCAAACAATAATGACGGCTGCAACCAAAAAATGGCCGGGCGTTGTGGTGGGCGCCTGTAGGTCCAGCTACTTGGGAGGCGGAGGCAAGAGACTCGCTTGAGCCCAGGAATTGGAGTTTGCTATGAGCTGTGATGCCACAGCACTCTATCCAGGGTGACAGCTTTAGACTCTGTCTCAAAAAAATAAAAAATAAAAAAAAGAAATTGGTTCACATTTACAAGGATCTCCTATCTTTTGTTTTTTTTCCTTTCCTGCTTGTGATTCTTTTAAGATCTCCTACCTTCTTAACTTCTAAGTGGAGAATATAATATACATGTTTTAGATAATGTTGATGGTAGAATAAAATTGGTCATTGGTTCCCCAGTATTGAACAGGCTATGTTCAGATTATATTCAGTGAGTTATTAAGTTCCTTGATAATTTTAAAATTTCTTTTCTCTTTTTTTTTAACTAAGCGAACTGAATTAAATGATTTTTGAATGTGGACACCACACCTGTTGAACCTAAGCAAGAAATGAATTCAGACTAAAATAAGTAGCTTTCTGAAAGTTAGTTTGAATGTTTTAAGGTAATGTGGCTGTTCAACAGTTGAAGAATAAGTCTCAAAATATTTCCTGTACAACATAGCAGATTGGTTGCTGTTGGTGTGGTTCCTTTTCTAATAGTTGACCAGTTGCTATATAGTAGTTTTGCTTTGGGAAAATGGAAAATAGCAGTTCACACACAGTAAATATCTGTTCTAAATGTTAAGTGTTTGGGAGGGGATTTGTGTGTTTCTCTTCTTTAGATATTATTGTAATAACTGATATATTATTTCAGACAATTGAAAGTTTTGCTGCCCAAGAAAAACAAATGGAAGTTTGTGAAGTGTGTGGAGCCTTTTTGATAGTAGGAGATGCCCAGTCTCGGGTAGATGACCATTTGATGGGAAAACAACACATGGGCTATGCCAAGATTAA
>CAUYRH010168668.1:0-26548 GCA_963574655.1 Perodicticus potto
ACATGTAAAAAGATGTTTCATAGTATTTGAAAATGATAGGATCTCGCCGGGCGCGGTGGCTCACGCCTGTAATCTCAGCACTGTGGGAGGCTGAGGAGGGAGAATTGCTTGAGCTCAGGAATTCGAGACTCGCCTGAGCGACAGTGAGACCCCCGACTCATGAAAAAAATGGAAAAACCCAGCCGGGCGCCACGGCGAGCGCCTGTAATCCCAGCGGTTTCCGGAGGCTGAGGCAGCGGGATGCCCACAGCCCGAGTCAGAGGTTGCACTGAGTTACCACGCCCACTGCACTCTGCTCAGGGGCATAGGGTGGCACTGTGTCTCAACAACAAAAAAAAATGATAGGATCTCATTGGTCTTATTCAACTCTTGTTAATGTAAAGCCTTCACTTTCTGTAAGTGAAAGCTTTTTTTGCATCCCTTCATTTTATTAACATTTCAGAAATCATCATAAATTGCTTCTTAAGAGATTACTTCACATACTTGGAAAGTAAAGCTTTAAATAAGGGCTAGGTGAAAGCATCAGAAATAGACCCCTGCTCTAGTAACAGAACATATAAGAGAATATTCAGAGAACTGTTGAATGTCATAAAAGGAAGCTCCCTTTGTTTTGTTTTTTTTTAATGTTCCCAAAAATGCCTGAATTCATTTAGTGCAAATTATTAAGAGAGAAAGAAACTATAACAAAACAACTTCAGGGCCTGATGTTACTAACAGTACTGTTTAATTTTACACATCTGCTCATCCAGTTTTATATACTTTGGGGGAATGCAACTGCGTACACATTAGATGTAACGAAGTAAAGTTTCTTTTTTAAAAAAAGGTATAAACTATGGGGGTAGGGGGAAACAATTGATGTCTTCAACCATAGTACCCCATCTGTCACTAAGGGTTGTTTTCTTTGTTATGGCTTTAATACCTTAGTGATTCTGAATTTCTTCTTAAATCTTTCTGCTTCTTTTAAAGAGGATATCTAGATTTTGATAAGTAAATATTTTACTTATGTACCTTCAGGTTTTGAAGACATTTATGCTGATGGGGAATCATAAGCTAACTTTAAAAAAAAAAACAGTCCACTCTGTTTCTAGAGGATAGTTAATGCAAAATGTAGATGTAGGGAGAGCGAGCTCAATTGTGTTAGCGTTCCTTCTCCGCATGTAAATAAGTATGAAAACGAATTTTGTGAGTGGAAGAAAAATGGAACATTTTTCACTACCAGGATTAAGAAAGAATGGTGTTTGACATATGACTTACATCGCTTCTGTTCCCTCTACTCCCACCTCCTCACATCTACCAACCCATAAAGTGGTTATAGCCATTTTAATAGAAATTAACCTAATGGTCAGATCTCATCATTTTACTGATTTTTTCTTGTGTGTGTGTGTGTGCATCTGCTGTCCCTTTGATGATGGAACAAAATGAAGACATCAGTTCTCAATAGCAAAGCTTCTTTAAAAGGACCATGCCATGGAAATGGGAGTGTTATTATAAAAGTGAGTCTTAGGATCATCCTGTACTCTGGGCATACAGGATAATTCTGGCTTATAATGAAATCTCTCTCTAGCCATAACTTACTATGCAGAATCTTGTTAAGACTAAGAACTGTAGTGAATAGGAAAACACATTTTAGTTGTTTAGATGTCTGCAATCATCTTTACTTTTTCTCTTTGAAATTAGAAATCATGCTGATAAGTTGATATACCATAAGTCTTCCTGATTTGTTTTTAGTTTTATTGTGTTAAGAGACATAACTGCATTTTTCCTCTGAAATGGGATATATTTAAAATGAATTTATCTGGGCCTAAAAATAAAGTCTCAGGTCAGATTACAGTACAACCACCTTATGATCACTGTGGTCAAGTGTTATCAACCAGAGCCTCTCAGCAGCCAGTAGGTTCTTCCCAGCTCTGGTTGACACTTATGCTAGGAAAGGGCTCTTTATCAGTAATATACAAGGACTGTAGTAGTTTGACTGATTGAAGGTATGGAGGTTTCTGAGGGGAATCCTGCGCCGGTACTTCTCTTTTCAGTCTGTGGGGCTAGCCCAGCTCCTATGGAGAGTAACCATGTGTAAAATACCACTTGTTATGAGAAGAAGATATCTGTGAGGGTCTGAATGGAGGCAGTGATAATATGCCAACGTATCCTCTTGAGGGATTTCACCATTAAGTAAATACCAGTGAGTACATGTGTCTGTATATCTGTCTAGGAAAAACTAATGAACTACAGGGCAGGTGAATAGTTATTTACCAGTTGTTATATATATTCATCTATAGAAATAAATGTGCTGGGGTAATACACCTCATTAAATATACGTGTTTAGGTGGCACCTGTAGCTTAGTCAGCAAGGGTGCCAGCCACATACACCTAGGGTAGTGGGTTCGAACCTGGCCCAGGACTGCTAAACAATAATGACAGCTGCAACCAAAATAAATAAATAAATAAATAGCTGGATGTTGTGGTGGGCACCTGTAGTCCCAGCTATTTGGGAGGCTGAGGCAAGAGAATTGCTTAAGCCCAAGAGTTTGAGGTTGCTGTGAGCTGTAACACCACAGCACTTTACCCAGGACGACAGCTTGAGACTCTTGTCTCAAAAAAAAAAAAAAAAAATTATATATGTGTGTGTGTGTGTGTGTATGTATTTAGCTTTTTTGTTTCATAGCTACTCATGGAAACTTCTACATTCTAAGTTTAAACCCTTGTGTTTTTATTGAAGAATGAAAGAAGGGGGGTATCCCTGAAAACTTTTGTAAAGCATTGTAATGAGAAAGTTATCCTAAATTGAGTAGTTGTTAACTTAATATTTTAGAGGGTTTGTCTATATTTAATAACTTGGATACCATAAAAATAAGATTAAAGATACCTCTTTATTTACCAAAAAGCTATTTCATTTTCTCCTTGATTAAAAAATTGTAGCTTTTTAGATCAGTTCAATCAGGCAATTAAAAAGATCAGAGCTTTTAAATTCACCTAAGGCAATTAAATAGGTAGTATTATACTTGTTTATGCATTTTTGCTATGTAAGCTCCTTGCTCTACCTTCTTAAAAGCCCATGTGCTCATTTTTGCTGTCTTTAAATGAATGATGATGGGAATTTAGCTGAATATGTATCACGCTATCAAATCAAAGACAGATCCTTCTACAGGATGGAGGGGCACTGGGTATGGGTACTGTGTGCAGATAGAGAAAGATGGTGAAAGAGAAATGCTAATGAGTGATCTGCACCTCTTCCTCCTTTTTCTTGGGTTAAGTCTGTGTTCTCTGATTATTTTCTAATGCTACCTCTAAAAATCAGTGAGAAAAAAATTGCTTTTTGCTTAGGAGCAGAAAATTCAAAAGATTAAGAAATAGAGATGTTCAGTTACCTAATGAAAAAAGAAAACAAACTATTTCTCACATTTAAATGGCTTCTTTGGATTTTTAGCTATAGGAAGTGTGTATATACACACAGAGAGTATATTTTGGAATTTATTAAAAACAGCTAATGAATTCCAAACAAACTGTTGAAAATCTAGAGTCTTTCTCATAGTGTATATCCAGTGAAGACTGAATAATAGAAGGAAATCTGAGCAGGAAGCAGTGACAGACGCCCATCGCATGAGGTTTGTTAGTCCACTCAACATTAAGTTTATTTGGTAGTGTGTTATGTCAAATGGAGATCGTTTTGGAAATTGAAGTACAACAGTTGCTGGTCAAATGGAAATTGTTTTAGAAATTGAAATACAACAGTTGCTATTCATAATAGATCATCAAATCAAGTGTCCCTGTTGTTTATTTTACTCTTTATAAGAGTTGGTTGAGATGATATATGTGAAAGTACTTCATAAACTATTAAGTGATAATGCAGTTATGTTTTTATTATAATTATGAATTAATCACTTTATCCAGTTGATAAGCATACCCCACCCCCAAATCAAGCCAGAGAGAGCATTTATCATACTTTATGTTACTGAGTCAAAAATTATAAAAATCAGCCAGGCGGGTGGCTCACACCTCTAATCCTAGCCCTCTGGGAGGCTGAGGCAGGAGAATCCCTTGAGCTCAGGAGTTTGAGACCAGCCTGAGCAAAGTGAGACTCCCAACTCTACTAAAAATAGAAAAATAACTGGGTATGGTAATATGTACCTATAGTCCCAGCTACTTGGGAGGCTGAGGCAGGATTGCTTGAGCCCAGGAATTTGAGGTTGTTGTGAGCTGGTATGAGGCTATGACACTCTAGCCTGGGCAACAGGGCGAGACTCTTATCTCCAAAAAAAAAAAAAATTATAAAAATCCTTCCTCTAAGGTAGACCAAATGTGATGAAATCTACATTAGGACATAAATTATTAAAAATGTTTGAAACTCCCACCAAAATGAACTATTGTGGAAAAATTATCTTTATTAAAAGGCATATGTGAGATGCTTCTAAGCATAGCAATGTGCTGACTACTGTGGATAAAAACAAAGAAAATGAACAGTGAGAAAATCTGTTAGGCCAGATCCAACATTTCAGCAAACATTGCAGCTTAACTTCAAAACACACATCGCCACTAATGAGGTGAGAGCCCTGCGTATTAATAAACCTACAGCTCCAGTCACAGCCATCATTACCCACATCAAACATAACTACAAGATTAACACCTATAGCATTTCTTTGGAAGATGTGAGAATGCCCTGGTAGTAACTGCTGTCTCTTTCCCTGAGGATAAAAAATAGTAATGGAAGGGTAATAAGAACAGAGCTTAGATTAAGAAAAATAAAATTGGCAATCAGTCTGGGACAATCTTATGTAGATATAGAAGTTTATAGAAAGAAAAAACCTAGATGGTGTCCCTGGACTTTTTTTTTTTTTTTTTGGTATTAGAAACCTGGTTGGTTTCATTTATTTTCTCCAACAGAAGAGCTTTAAAAATGTATATATATTTAACATATATATATATATATTAAAAATATAATATATGCCCACAGCTGGGCATGTGGCATGTGCCTGTAGTCCCAGCTACTCAGGAGGCAAAGGCAAGAGGATTGCTTGAGCACAGGAGTTTGAGCTTGCAATGAGCTGTGATAACACTACTGTACTCTAGCCAGGGTGACAGAGGGAGACTCCCAAAAAAAGTAAAGAAAAACCAAAAAAAAAAAAACTGAAAATATATTTCTGCTGAAATTCTGGAGGCAAATTCAGTCCAAATAAATTTGTATTTAGGGAACGTTTTGTGTTCCAAATTTTACTTTCTACCTTGGCTTTACTGTTTTATAAATCTTGTCTCACACAGGCTTTCCCATTGGTGCTACCTTCTGTGCCAAAGTCAGTGTTATACGTTCATTCAACAACTATTTGTTTTATACCCAGTATATGCCTGGCACTATTCTAAGTACTTAGAATACATTAATGTATAAAACACAAGATTTCTACACTGTTGGAACTTATATTCTAGCAGCGGTGAGGTGGGTTAGGAAATGATCCACAAATAATAAACACACTAGATAAGTAAATAGTGTGTTAGAGGGTGGTTATTAATATGGGGAAAAGGAAAAGTAAATCAAGCTTAGGATTGGCGAAGAGTCTATCGCAGTAGTAATCAGAGTAGACCTCGTAGAGAAGATGAATTTGGAGTGAAAGCTTGGAGGAGAGGAATTGGACAAGTACACATGTGGAGGAACACAGCAGAAGCCACAGGCTGGGCACGTTCTGTGGCCGGCAAAGAGGCCAGTATGTCTGTTCATGTGTAGGGGGATAAGAGTAGAAAATGTCTCAGTAATCCAGGTTTGTTACAAAGGCCCAGATCAGGGAGATACCAATGAAGATGGGACATGGTGGTATGATGTATTTTAAATTTAGAGTCAATGGAATTTCCTGATAGATTGCTTGTAGGTTTTAAGAGAAAGAGAGGAGTCAAGGTTGCTTTTATTTTGAACAGTTCAGTATGTTAACAAGAACTATATTAAAACTAAGCAGGTAAAATCCTGATAATATCGTGCTCAGAAGAATACAGAACAACTAGAACTCTTGTATATTGCTGGTGAGACTATAAAATGGTACAGCTCCTGTGAAAAATAGTTTGGCAGTCTCCTGCAACATGATTTAGCAATTCCACTCCTGATATTTACTCTAGAGAAATGAAAACATAGTCCATACATGCTACTGTTTGCAGTGGCTTTTTTTTTTTTTTTCATTTTTTTCCTTATTTATTTCTCGTTATGTTTTTCTTCTTATTTTTTAAATTTTTTTTATTTTTATTCTTTTTATTTTCTTTTTTAAGCTTAGGGTAGTGTCAGTATATAGTGGCTTTATTAAAGTAGACCCAAACTGGAAAAATTGTCTTCCATGAAACTGGTCTTTGGTACCAAGAAGGTTGGGGACCACTGTCTTACATGTAAGCTGGTGAATGGATAAACAAACTATAATACATTCATACAATGGAATATTAGCAATAATAAGGAACACAAACTATCCAATACTTCGTGCTAAGTGAAAGAGGTTCACTTGAAGGGCTATATGCTGTGTGATTTCATTTATCTTACGTTCTGGAAAAGGCAAAACTATAGGAGAGAAAATACCATTGGTGGTTAATAAAGCATATAGGAAGAGTGGCCTATAAAGGCATGAAGGAACTTTCTGGAATATTGAAAATGTTCTCTCTCTAGATTTTGGTGACGGTTACATAACTGTACAAGTTTGTTAGAACATTAAGACCTATACACCTGAAAAGGGTGAGCAAATTTTATTGCATCAACTATGCTTCAGTAAACCCAAATTTTAAAAAAAGGAGAGGGGGGTAAGGGGAGAAGGCCTTCTCTTACATCTGTGGGCCCTGTTGGTACTGGTCTGTAGCCTGATAGGAACCGGGCCACACAGCAGAGTTGAGCAGTGGGAGAGCAAGTGAACCTCCATCTGTATTTACAGCGCTCCCCATGGCTCACATCACTGCCTGTGCTCTGCCTCCTGTCAGATCAACATTGTCATCAGATTCTCATAGGAGCATGATTCCTAGGGTAAACTGCACATGTGAGGGATCTAGGTTGCACACTCCTTGTGAGAATCTAATGCCTGATGATCTGAGGCGGAGGTGAGGTGTGAGGCTAGCTCCAGGGAGCAGCTGCAGATACCGATTGTCGTTAGCAGAGAGGTTCAACTGCACAGAGACCGTAATAAATCAATTGCTTGTAGACTCATATCAAAACCACCTCCTTCCCCTGCCCCAGTCCATGGAAAAATTGTCTTCCACAAAACTGGTCTTTGGTGCCAAGAAAGTTAGGGACCACTGTCTTACGTCTTAGCAGTGTGGTAAACATTCTATTTTATTTATTTTTTTATTGATAGGGTCATCCAGGCCACACTGCAGAAGTGAGCTCAGCTTACCACAGCCTTGACCTCCTGGGCCCAGTTAATCCTCCTGCCTCAGCCTTCTGGATAGCGGGGACTATCAGTGCATGCCACCATGCCTGGCTAAACTTTTTAAAATTTGCTTTTGTAGAGAAAAAAACGTTGCCCAGCCCGGTCTTAAACTCCTGGCCTCAAGCAGTCCTCCTATTTCACCCTCCCAAAATGCTCAGATTACAGATATGAGTCATCATGACCAGCCAACGCTGTAGAAAGAAGTTTCCCCTACCAAGAAGACAAACCATTCTTTCAAAGGGTCTTTGAGATTCTGTCATTATCATTGAATCTTAATGGATCCTAACACATCCTACGTAGGTTTGGTCTAGTAACTCAGCTGCTTAAAAACCAACCAACTAACAAAAAAAATTCTGAATGATTTATTAAAAGGCATCTACAATGCCAGGGAGAGATGGGTGGAGGGAACAGGGATAAGGATGGGGAGGGTAAGGGAGAGAGAAACTTAAAAGTTGCTTTTATTATTGGCACAGCAATTAGAAGCATCTGGAAACGGGGCAAAATTTTTTCTTCCTTAGTTAAGCCATGTTTTTCTCTCGGAGATGTTACTGAGAATGCCAAATATGTAGCACCAACTCAGCCTGTCGGACAATTAAAAAATTCACTTTCTAAGAAGGAATAAACTTTATTTAGTATTCCCAATTTAGTCCTGCTGACTGACTGCCTTGCTGGGTGACCCTGGAAAAGCTGGTTATGCCTCTGTTCTCAGTTTCCTCATATATACTGTGAAAGGGAGGCTAGTGGCTAGTCAGGTTCCTTCAAGAGCTATGGTTCTGTGTTCTGTGATTTCGTGGCTTAAGGAAGTATGACGTATTGACAAGATCAGGAAACAAAGCAAATCAGAGAAACACATGGGAAAAGAGAGTAGATTTTGCTATGAAAATAATAATAATAACAACACATACTTATTCAGCATTTACTCTGTACCAGCACAATTCTAGGTGTTTAATGTGTATAAACTGTTTTAAGGCATTTCTTCAAAGTGGTGAATTCTAGGAAATATGCAGTGTTTTAGAATTGGAGATTAAGAGGTTGAAGTATAAAGAAATAACTAAGAATTAAAGCAATGTGTCTCAACTAAAAAAATGCTTTCTAAACCAGACTGATATAATCAAATCAAAAAAACATCTTTAAGGGGAAAAGGTTCTTAAAGTATAAAGTACACTGAAAATAAAGTGTAGTCCCTAATAAAGAGTTGTAAAAAGGACATGTAGAGTCATAACTTGAGTGGGAAAGCAAAACCATCCTTTAAAAAAAATTGTTTTATTTTGAAATAATTACAGATTCACAGAAAGTTGCCCAAAACGTGCAAGGTTGTCCCATGTTAAGGGCATTCTTTATAACAGCGGTTCTCAACCTGTGGGTCGCTACCCACAGGAACTGTATTAAAAGGTCACAGTATTAGGAAGTTTGAGAACCACTGCTTTATAAGGAAGGAATTTGGAAGAAAATTGGAGGGTGACTAGTTCAAAAGAGTATAGGCAGGTAAATGTTACATATATTTGCTATTACCTTTTAAATGAAATCAGTATAAATTTTAAGATTTTTAAAAGTCATAATAGTTGTGTTATATCACTGCCTTATTATATTTATTAAATGGGAGAAGATGAATAAGGTGGTAAGGTAAAACCTTTGAAATCCTTAGGAAAGAAATTTTGATACCAAGGTAATAGTGTTAAGAGAATACTTTAGTGTGAATTGAAGTTGGGATTTGTGGCAAAAGTAAATTAGGGAGTAATCATTTGCTGGATAAAGTGATTTTTTATTTATTTATTTATTTTTTTGAGACAGTCTCACCCTGTTGCCCCAGGCCAGAGTGCCATGAGGTCAGCCAAGCTCACAGCATCCTCAAACTCCGGGGCTCAAAAAGGATCTTCCTGCATTAGCTGCCTGAGCAGCTGGGACTATAGGTGCTGGCCACAACACCTAGCTAATTTTCTCTCTAAAATTTTTAGAGAGATGGGGTCTCGCTCTTGCTCAGGCTGGTCTCAAACTCCAGAGCTCAAGGAATCTTCCCACCATGCTAGGACTCTAGACATTAGCCAATAAAGTGATTTTTTAATGAAAAGATTGTTGGAAAGCATTGATATCAATAGAAAACTAACATACATTTTTAGTAATTTTATGAAGAAACATCTGCACAAAGCTTTTATTACAGTCTCTTGTAGAGATCTACAGTTGTGGTTAGATATAGGTTATGATGAGTTTTTAAATAATCTAAGGTTTTTCTTTCTGAGGAACTAGGTTTTTAACAGAACTTTAAGTTAGAGTTTGAGCAATCCAAGTCAGTTTAACCATCCCCAGTTGGTTTGATGTTATGACATGTAATGATGAGGAAGCAGAGATGTAGGAACACCCTTCTCTGAGCTCTGGAGTTGCTTAGATGAGTCCGGAAGTGGGGGGACATTTACTCAATGCCAAGAGTGAGAGCACAGTTACACCTTGTCGCCTATTTTAAAGTCCTTTAAATATTGTCCTTTCAATGTAGATGTTAATCACATGCCATTGCAATAGCAGATCATAACTCATGAACATTTGTGATTTTGAAAAAAATAAAGACTTAGCCCATTAACTGAGGTAAACAAACTAGTTTAACGACTCTGGTGTGTTGATTTTTCTCCCACTTTGACTACCCACACTAATGAACATCTCTAGAAATCAAGCTTTCTTCCCATGTTGGTCAAGCATTCTCTTTGACTTGGGTAATCACTGGGCATTACTTTATTTATAGTATGGTAATGGTTTTAAAAAGACAAAAAAACCTTCATATCATTACTTTAAAGTGTTCTTTTGAAAGAATATGTGCCTAGAATATATAAAGAACTCTTAAAACTGAACAATAAAAAAACCCAACAGCCCAATTAGAAAATGGGCAAAAGACATGAAGACATGTTCCACTGAAGAACATACACATATGCAAATACGCACATGAAGAAGGGACTTTCAACATAATTAGCCTTCAGGAAAATGCAAATTAAAATCGCCACAGGATATTGCTATACACCTATTAAAATGGCTAAAATAAAACAGTGACACCAAATGCTGGTGAGGATGCAGAGAAATTAGGTCACTAATACGTTGCTGGCAGGAATGTAAAACGATACAACCCATTATTGACACATTTAAAAGAAAAAAAACGAGACACATAACTACTGTATGACCCAGCGTTTGCACTCCTGGGCATTTATTGCAGAGAAAGGATGAGTTTGGTTCACACAAAAACCTATACACGAATGTTGATTTCAGCTCTATTTATAATAGCCCCAAACTAGAAACAACCTAGGTGTTCTTCAGTTCAGCCATAGGTGAGTGGTTAACAAGCCGTGATGCATTTATACCAAGGGTTACTGAGCAATAGAAAGGACCTAACTGGACTAGTCCCTAAATTATTAAGCTGAGAGGAAAAAGCTAGTTACAAAGGTTACATACTGTAAGATGCCATTTATGTAATATTCTTAAGATGACAAATTATAGAAACAGCAAATCAGTGGTTGCCAGGGGCTAATGAGGGGATGAGAGACAGAAGGGAAGTCCGTGTAGCTTCATAGGGACCAGGCGAGGAGTGCTTGTAGTTATGGAAATGTTCTGTGTCTTGACTGTCAGGGTCAATACCCTGTTTGTGATATTATTCTGTAGTTTTGTGAGATGTTACCAGCTGGGGAAACTGGATGAAGTGTACAAGGGATGTCTCTGTATTATTTCTTAGAACTGCATGTAAATCTATTGTCTCAACATTAAAGGTTTATTGAAAAAAAAAAGGTGATTTTCCATAGTTGCTTGTATTCTGATGGGCTTGTTAAGCAGAGAGTGTTGCTCTAGTTTTTCTCTCTTCCATGCATCTGGGATAGGATTTGATCATAGGCAGAGTCATCCCTTTTAGGAAATCTCTGAAATGGTGAGTAACTCAAGATAAATTAGCCTCTGAAAATGACTTATCAGTGGAAGCCTTAGAGGAGAGAGAAAAAAAGACGTCATGTGTCAAAACAGGGAAGAAAGGCAAATGGGTGAAAATAGTCCCCCAGTCCCCGCTCCTAAAATCCTTCTGCCTTGCTGGGATTGACCTTTAAAGCAGAGTATGTGATCATTATATGTTTTGACTCACAGGTCTTTATGGTATCACGTATGGGAAGCTTCTGTGTAGCCATCCAGCAACATGTCCTCATTGTACAGAGGAACGTCCAATTCACAAGATCCACAGATGGCTCTGATCGTACCTTGGTCTCTTAGGAAAACATGAAGTTTAGGAGCTCACTGGGGAGAGCTCATCACATGTATGATGGATGGTAGGGTTTCTTTTGGTAGAGGATGGTTTAATTTATGGCACTCACGGTATGCCAGTGCTCATTTGTTGGATGAATAAATTGAATCATAATTTCCTGGGCATAGGGAGCTTTTTTGTAATGTGACTTGAAATTGAAAGTCATCCTTTGTTCCCTTTGTTAGTATTAAAGAGAGATTTATCTTCAGATAGAATATTCTGCCTAGCAGAATGGACAGACAGTTTTATCAGTGAGAAGAACTCTCCACATCTGTCTTTTTCTCCAAAGGCTTGGCTGAAAGTGATCAGCACCATGGAAATCAAATCCAGTCTTTTGCTGTTGGAAGATTAAGTTCCTACTAGATTGGGTACAATCATAGTAATAATAGTAATAATTGTTAATGTTATCATTTATTGAGTGCTTTTTATGTGTTATTGTGGTAGATCTTTTGTATATATAGTTTTATTTAATCTTCATGATAACCTTGTAAGGAAGGTATCTTTGTACCTTCATTGTTATATGAGAAAAGGCATTAAGTGGTTGATGCCTTAATGTAAGACCAGGCGTCCTCAGACTTTTTAAACAGGGGGCCAATTCACTGTCCCTCAGACCGTTGGAGGGCCAGGCTATAGTTTAAAAAAAAAAAAAAACTATGAAAAAATTCCTATGCACACTGCACATATCTTATTTTGAAGTAAAAACAAAACGGGAAGAAATACAATTCACACCACTGCATGTGGCCTGAATGCCGTAGTTTGAGGATCCCTGTGTAAGAGCTCCAGTTTTAGGGTCAGACCTAGGTTTAAATTCTGGTTCTGCATCTTTATTCATCTATATCATCTACATGACCTTGGGTCAGTTTCTTCTTTGAGGTCATAACACTGTATCTGGCACATAACAGTTATTAAATTATTAAATTGGAAACTTCCCCAAACTTACTTCCTATATCTCCTTTTCTTAGAGAGAAAACTAACATGTGAGAAGTGGAAAGAACCTAAAATAAAACATCTGAACCAGTTTCTTTGTGCCTTTCCCAAACTCACCCAACTATTCACTTCTAAATCTGAGATAATAATCTAGCTCATTAGTTCATATGAGTTTTAGCTCATAAATATAATGCAGTTTGTTAAGGCTTAAAAGGTACAGTCAGAGACTCTAGTTGTGTAGCCTTGAACAAGTAAATTTGTCAATTTGAGCCTCAATTTCCTCATCTGTAAAATGGGATTAGTAATAGTACCTATCTCAAGGGTTATAAAGAGAATTAAATGAGGTGATGTACATGGTAGACATGTACTTAGCTCAATTTCTGAAATACATTAAGAGCCAAATAAGTGTTATCTACCATAACTTCTGTTACTTCTTTAAAACAATTCACCAGAATTGGTCTTTTAGACATGATGCTCCAAGTTACAGTTTATTTATACATTTAATGTGGTGTTCTTTTGTTTTCTTTCTTCATTTTTTTTTTCTGAAAAGCTTTTATAACTCAGTAGGGGCCTTCACAATCAGAGGTATCTCAGATTTGAGGGTTAGGTTGTCCAGGAACTCATTCCTCCACACCTGGTGTTTCCTATATACAGGTGTATATATGGCAGGTAGGAAAGGTAAGAGTCACCACTTAAGAAGGAAATCTCTTTTACTTACTATGAAAAGATTAAGGGAAGGGAGAATGGAGAAGCCCAGGCCTTTTTGACCTGGTATTAGCCTTGTCAGTGCCCCCATCTCCTGCCTTTATCATATGTGAAGGAGGAAAGCCATGTTTGTTGCCCCCATTCTGAATGGAATGAAAGACTCTAGGCAGTAGCTGTCATTGAGAATGCCTAATTATGCTGCTTAATTTCATTTAATGCTTTTGCAAGAATATTTGGATGACCTACTCTCTATTATGGTGATGGGGTGATTAGAATAACTTTTATATCACATTGTGGTTTTCTCCTAAGTGTGTTCCTGTTGTGCACAGATGAATTTGAAATAACAGAATGTCAGCAACCTCAAACTCTTGGGTTCAAGGGATCCTCTTGCCTTAGCCTCCCAAGTAACTGGGACAATAGGCACCTGCCACAACATCCAGCTATTTTTTAAAGATGGGGTCTTACTCTTGGTTAGGCTGGTCTCAAACTCGTGAGCTCAAGTAATCCACTTGCTTTGGCCTCCCAGAGTGCTTGGACTACGGGATGAGCCACCGTGCCTGGCCATATATAAGTCTATAAGTGGTTCTGTTATTTTCATTTCTCTTGAGTAGATATGTGTACCTGGGAGTGGATTAGTATCTTTCTTGAAATATTTGTAATCATAGTTAATAAGACCATCCAGTTTTAAGAAGAAAAAATTATTTTACCATTGGTAATAGTATATGATCAATGTAATTAGCTGATGTTTCATACTTTGTTAGAAAAGGAAAGTGACCACATAGTGACCACAAAGTTTATGTAGTAAGTTTGTTTAATTTTTAAAGACACTTTGAAGCTGATTTTTATTCAGTTTCAGGTTCCTGTAGAAAACCACCTGCTATTATCCTCAGCATGACACAAGACCCTATTGTAAACCCCTCTATTTTTCCCACTTTCTGATACTTTTCTAATAATATAAGCACTTCAAATTACTGAACGGAACTGCATCATAACCACCTATTATCTACTTGGGCTGTCACTACTGCAACTCAAAGGTTTATTAGATCATCATTAAAAAGCCCAGCTTACTGTGAAATGTTGTTGAAGGAGTGGGAAAATACTATGACAGGAGACATGTTGTGATTGGATAATTATTATTATTATTTTTTTTTTTTTGAGACAGAGCCTCAAGCTGTCACCCTGGATAGAGTACCGTGGCATCACAGCTCACAGCAACCTCCAATTCCTGGGCTCAAGCGAGTCTCTTGTCTCTGCCTCCCAAGTAGCTGGGACTGCAGGTGCCTGCCACAACCTCTGGCCATTTTTTGGTTGCAGCCGTCATTGTTGTTTGGCGGGCCGGGCTGGATTCGAACCCGCCAGCTCAGATGTACGTGGCTGGCGCCTTAGCCTGCTGAGCCACAGGCACCAAGCCGTGATTGGATAATTATTAATTCTTATGTCATCCTAGCTCAACAGCACTTGCCATTCTAAGAAGCCTACCTTCAGGTAGAGCTGGTAAATGAAAGTTGACTACACTTAGCATTTTCGTCTCATCTAGTATGTTAGATGATCCACATCCTGACTTTGTAGGGTGGGAGTCATTATCATCACAGAGTCTACAAAACAGTAACTTGTAGTATATTTAGTGCATTCAGGTTTACAAAAGGTTTTTCCCATTCATTTGATTTGTTCAATAATTCATTGAGCTCTTGCTCTGTGCCAGCAATGCTAGGCACATAGTCTTACTTAATTTTCATAACCTTATTAATGCAGGAAGGTCAAATATCCAAGATACAATATCAAGGTATGAGTATCAACATCAAATACAAGATATGATGTACTGTAAGATTAGGGATGATATTTGATCTTCCTATACTGGCAAGGTTGTCAGTGGGAATTCAAGGTTGTGATGAGAATTAAATGAGACTGGTTGGCCCTGAGCATGTATGTGAGTATACTGATGTGTGTATATGCACTCAGAGAGGGTTACATGACTTGTCTATGCATAAACTAAGTGTAGGATCCTGGGTTATGACTGGAAGCCCCTTTTCATAGCATTGTTCTGCCATCCCTATCAGAATCTGACCAACAGAAATCTATTTTGACTCCTATAAAAGCCAGTCTCAATAAAATGAATGACTTTTTTCTAAAATGAAAGACGATAAGGAATATCTGATATTAAAAATGAGTCACTTTGCCTCAGACCTTTATGTCACTGTCTCCAACAGGATATTGACCTCTTGGCCAAACAGATTCCCAAACCTCAAATTAGGGAACACCAAAACATGATATTTCATGCTGAATGCAAAAGAAGATTAAAGTTTATTTGGTTTTTCACTAAAGCTTATCTGTTGCAGTAGAAGCTTATTTCTCATTAGTGGTATGAAAAGGACCCATAATTCCAGACTTCTACACACCTCATTTGTATTTTCTTTGAGAAGATGGCTCAGTTAAAATCAATGCCCTAGTATTCATTTAAGCTCCCTTGCCTTCAATAAAACTAATTGATAAATCCTAATAATTAATGACCTGATTAAACCAAAATGACTTACATCTGCCCTGATGATTGCCATTTATAATCAGTCACTTTAATGACTCATCTTTTCTGCGCTTTGCTTACAGAAGAAAGGCTGTGATGTTTTTAAGTGAGCTGAATAAAAAGCTATATGCCTTCAATTGCTGTTTATTTTCTATAATTTGATGTTGTATTTAAAATAAGCATGAATATAACTTCCTTCTTAAAGTAATCTTTCTGCCTGATCTGTTGTGCTATTGTCTATAGCTTGGAGTGAAGTTGAAAACTACATTCCCCTCCCTCCCCAAAAATCAAATATTGAGGTGTTCCCAGAGCTGTTTTTAACAGTTGTAGAATTTGCATGTTTTAAATGAAAACTCGAAGTAATAGTTCAGTGACCACATCCTGGGATTGTTGATACCTCAGATTTAAGGCGGAATATTTCGTGCAAGATAAAACTTAAATCAAGGAAGCTATACTTACCCCCAGCATTCCAAGGAATTCTGTTTGCTTCACATTCTGCCATAGGAATTCAGAGTTAGCCTAATGAGTAAAGTCATACTTTAACTTCTATCCCATCTACTTTACTAAAAGATTCGAGGTGACTTTTAAGGTGAAAACAATGAACAAAAGACCACAAAAATTTTAAAATAAAAAATGCTTAACTTCTGCTCATGAAAGAAATAACTGTTATGGGATTTTCCTTTCACTAACAGTAATTAGGAAATTGGCAAATACGTGAAACAGTCATGTTTAAATATTAGATAACAAGCAGTGTGGGATAGTGATCCTTGAGAGAAGTGAAACAAATAAGGTGAGCCTTAAACAATTACCCAAGCTTTCTGCCTGAAAACTCAGGCAGAGCGCAGATGTCTTACTGAGCTAAAAAAGAGTTTGGAGTTCAAGGAGTACAAAATGGCTAGAGTTTATAGAGCGGAGTCCCAGAAAGGCAGAAGTATGCACAGAAAGAGCTCTAAAAATTATATAGGAGTACCTTGTGGCCAAATATCAGTATCAATATCAAATATGGTCAAATATCAATGTGAATTCATAGGCTGAAATCTTACAAAGCTTTTTGGAAAGACATTTCTGAGGAACTATAATCCAAACAATTCCCAAAGCTTACATAACACTGGTAATTTTTTAAATTTCAACAAGCCAATGTGGAAAGACCTCATTAAATAAATTAGAGCATTCAAGGGAGACTTTAGAAAGTTCAGGTTTTAGTAGTGGAGATACTAAAATAAATCTCTAAAATTAGCCTCTTTTACTGAGGAGAAAAGGTAAAATTAAAAAATAAAATCAGCCTTAAAGGGCAGCGCCCATAGCTCATAGTGGGTAGGGCACTGGCCACATACACCGAGGCTGGCTGGTTTGAACCTGGCCTGGGCCAGGTAAAACAACACTGACAACTCCAACAACACAAAAAATAGCCAGGCATTATGGTGGACACCTGTAGTCCCAGCTACTTGGGAGGCTGAAGCAAGAGAATCTCTTAAGCCCAGGAGTTTGAGATTTCTGTGAGCTGTGATGCCACAACACTCTACCCAGGGTGATAGCTTGAGACTGTTTCAAAAATAAATAAATACATACATAAATCTTAAAATGATTCAGATATCTGCAAGTTACTTAAACTACTTACTGGTGTTGTAATTCAACACTCTTATAAAGGATTACAGTAAACTCCAACACTCAGCAGTAAGATTCACAGTAACTTGCATCCAAATAAAAATTGGTAGACAAGCAAAAAAATTTTCTTCTGATTATGGATGAAAGACCATGACTAGGAAAAAAAATTAGTCAATAGAAACAGGACACACACACACACTAGAGATAATGGACTTTGTAGACAAGGGGTTTAGATTAGTTATTATAAAAATTACAAATATGCTCAAGGATTTCATGAAAAACATGAGCATGATGAGAGAAATACAAGATATAAAAAAAAAGTGGAACATCTGTTTTCAATGATGAAAAATAAAATTTCTGAAATCAAAATTTTATTTGTTGGAATTAACAGCAGATTAGACACTATAGATAAAATGACTATGATTTTGAAGTTAGAAAAATTGTCAAAAATTATGTCAAAATTGCTTTTTTTCCCCTATTACTACAGGAAAGATTTTTAGAAATGAGTACAGCTTCAGTGACCTATGAGTCAGTATCAAAATGTCTAGGATATAAGTTTAACTAGAGTCTCAGAAGAAGAAGAGAAACTAAAATGAACAAAAATAACTTGAATAAATAATGGCCTAAAACTTGCCAAATTTTGCAAAATATATAAACCTATAGATCTAGGAAGCTCAATGAACCCTAACCTGGATGAATATGAAATCGCACTACATCATATCAAAGTCAAAATTTTAAAAGATGGTGACATAAATGTGTGTGTATGTATACTCCTACAATGTCAGAGAAAACAGAACACGTTAAGTAGAGAAAACAAAGAGAAGAATGACAGCAAACTTCTTTTCAGAAGCTATATAAGCTGGAAGATAATGGAAAAACATCTCAAACATGTTGAAAGATAAGCTCTTAATCTAAAATTCTATGCTCAATGAATATATTTTCTGAGGGTAATAGCCAAATATAGACTTTTCAAACAAACAAATATGAGAGAACTAGTTGCCAGTAAACCAGCGTTACAAAACAGGTTAGAGGAAGTTATGTAGGAAAAAAGAAACTAGCAGGTGGATGATTAGAGTTGCACAAAGGAATAAATAGTGCCAAAAATGGTAAACATGTGGGTAAATAGAAAAGATTTTTTCTCTTTAAAGCAAAAGTAAAGACGGTGTGTTGTGGGGCTTAGAATATACATTGAAGAAAGAAGTATAACAGCAACACAAAAGATAAAAGGAAGAAAAGGGAAATAATACTATTGCAATCATACATTATAAATGAAATACCATAGTATTACTTGAAGGTAGACTGTAAGAAGTTAAAAAAGCACATTGTAAATTCTAGAACAGCCATTAAAAAAACATAAACATTCAAATAGGCTGGCAAACTTAAGCTTATGGCTCAAATTTAGATCTCCACTTGTTTTCATAAACAAAATTGCATTGGAACACAACCATATCTATTGATTTACATGTGACCTATGATTGCTTTTCTACTACAGTGACAAGAGTTGAGTAATTACAGTAAAAATTACTGTAATTTGTGGTTCTCAAAACCTGAAGTTTTTACTTTCTTAACCTTTACAGGAAAAGTTTGTCAGCCTCTGGCTCAGAAACCAATAGTATAGTTTAGTGGAATGCTAAAAAAAGCCCAAAAGAAGACAGTAAAAGAAGGGGAAAAAGAGGTCTGGGCATGATGGCTCATGCTTGTAATCTTAGCACTCTGGGAGGCCAAGATGGGAGGATTACTTATGATCAGGTCTAGACCAGCCAAAGCAAGAGCAAGACTGTTTCTACCAAAAATAGAAAAAGTTAGCCAAGTGTGGTGGCACACACCTGTAGTCTCAGCTACTCAGGAGGCTGTGGCAAAAGAATCACTTGAGCCTGGGAATTTGAGTTTGCAGTAAACTATGATGACACCAGTACACTCAAGCCAGGGTGATGGAGTGAAACTCTAAGTAAATAAATAAAGGAAAATAAAGCTTCAACAAAGGATAAAAGAACATATGGGACTAGTCGTAAGATGGTAGATTTAAACCCCCACCATATCAATGATTCTGTTATGTGTAAGTGGTCTAAATAACTACAATTAAAAGCACAGTGTCCACCTGTTTAAAAGAGCAAGACCCAACTGCATAGTGTTTATAAGACACTCATTTTAAGTATACAGAGAGATATAATCATCAGATTTTAATACACAAATAATAACTTATTGTGGGGTTTATGGTGTATGAGAAAAGGCAAAATTATTAGTCTGTAATGACAGAAACCACTCAGTGGTTATCATAGACTAGAGGATAGGGTTGAATTGACCTATAAAGGGGACACAACAAAATTTTGGGAGTGATGCAAATGTTCCCTATTTTATCATGGTGTGGTTATATGACTTCGTTTTTAAAAGGATTGTGTTAGCTACTATGTTGAGCACAGACTATAGTAGAAGAAGCAAAAAAATAGGGAAATTCCTCATCAATATTAAACTTGTTTCACAGTTCTAGTTCCTGGGCTTTGAAAATTATTTTCTTTCAGTTAAATTTTTATTCAAATACAGCTTAAATTGCTATAATAGCAATAGAAATTATTTCCTAAATCTAATGAAACATTATCACTTTTTGTAGCTTATTTGATTACAGTTGAAAATAATAATCTTACATTGATAATGTTTGATGGTTTAAAAAGCAATTTTACATTCATTGTCTCACCTGATTCTCACAGTTCTTTAAGATTGATACAGTAACTATTATTATCTCCCTAAAGAGGTGGAAACTAAGATCTCACATGCCAAATCCAAGTAACATGCCAAGTTTGTTGCGGGATCAGAAAGAGACTAAAACCCAGTCCTTCTGTTTCCTAGCTTGAAATCCATTGACTTTGTTTAAAAGCATCTGTTATGTTCAAATTATGTCTTAAGATATTGCTGGCTCAGAGTGCATTTGTATTAGCAAATTAAATACAGTGTTTAAAAAGCCATCAACTAGTGAGCAATGTGCTTAGAAGGGATACCTACAGAGATGTGTATGGTATATTCCTACCCTGTGAACTCATTTTTGGGGGTGATGATACCTATAACAGCAAATATGCTAAGAAACTACTTGTAAAACTCATGAAAATCTGGCATGGTAGTATGCACCTATAGTACCAACTACTCACGGGGCTGAGGAGGGAAGACTGCTTTAGCCCAGGAATTTGAGTCCAGCCTGGGAAGCACAATGAGACCTGTCTCTAAAATAAAGTGTTATTTATTGCACTTCTAATGTAGCATCCCAAACAAATGGTATAGATGATAGATGCTACAGCAGCAAAGGAAGTACTGACTTTGATGGCCAGAGTAGTGAGGGCCTGAGTAGACAGGTACTTGAGATGAGGAATGCACATGATTCAGGGAGTCAGAAAATACGAAGAAAGTGTTTCTAAACCTGAGATGGGAAGGAGTTGATAACATGAATGAACAAAGGCTTAATGATGGGATTTTCTTTTGAAACAGTGACGAAAACAATCCAATTGGAATCCAAAGGTTGATTTTGAGGATGATTGAATCTCTAGTTTTCATTCATGAAGCACTTCTGAAAACTAAGCTGAGAGGTGAATGTGTAAAAATCATACAGCAGGCTTGTGTGTATGTTAGGAAAGATGTTGGAGAGTAGAAAGTGCAGTCAGTTTCTTATTTGCACTCTGCCTTTTAAAATAAAGTCTAGCCGTTTTGTTGTTTTATTCATTCTTCATCAGTTGATCCACTTAAGCCAAATGTGTATCTGATTGGAACTAAAGATTTGCTGCTTCTAGTGTACTTCGTGATTATTTCCAGGCACTCTCTTCTTCCAGGAGCTTATAATATTTGTTCGTTGAGCCAGATGCAGTGTTCATGCCTGTAATCCTAGCACTCTGGGAGGCCAAGTTGGGAGAATCACTTGAACTCGGGAGTCCAAGACCAGTCTGAGGAAGAACAAGACACCCATGTCTACTAAAAATAGAACACTTAACTGGGCGTTGTGACGAGTGCCTTTAGACCCAGCTCCTCAGGAGGCTGAGGCAGGAGGATCACTTAAGTCCAGGAGTTTGAGGTTGCTGTGAGCTGGGCTGATGCCACAGCACTCTAGTCTGGGCAACAAAGTGAGACTTGGCTCCTTAAAAAAAAACAAAAAAAATTTTTGTTGTTGTTCATTAACTGTCTTCATCTGACGTGGTAGCTTTAGAATGGGTTAGGGAATCAATATATAAAAGAACAGGTTGTCCAATAGACTCAAAGTTAAGGGCCTGGGTTGCACCTGTGGCTCAAAGGAGTAGGGCACAGGCCCCATATGCCGGGGTGGAGGGTTCAAACCCAGCCCCAGTCAAAAACCGCAAAAAAAAAAAAGGTAAGGGTCTATCATAAGAATTAGATTTGGAAAATAAGACTAGGCTATGTAGAATCTAACATTTATTTCAGTTCAGCAAAGATTTATTTAGGTCTACCATGGCTGTCTATGCTGTGCTGTGCTAACTTCTGGAGCACCCTTGAATGCAGAGCCCTGTTCTTAAGGAGTTCACATTCTGGTGGGGTTGGGGGTTGTAGGGAATATTTAACTTCCTCTTCAAGGAGAGAAATTATGTGGTAAAAGTGGTTTATTTAAGGTTTAATAACCTTGGTGGTGGTGATGGTGGTATAAGAAGTATATTGAAATTAGGGAAAACTGGAGATTGAGAGACCAGCTGGTAAAAGAGCTTGTACCTGTTTGGGAATACTAACTTATATTCCCAGGGAGAACCCCCTGACCTCCAACAGAGGTCATAGTGTCTGTTATCTGAAAGACCTGATACAGAGGGGTACTCTACACTTCACCCCTTTTCACTGAAACAGAGCCGTCAACAGAAAACAATATTATGTGCTTGTGGTTCCCACTCATCTGTATACTTACTGATTCAACAAATATTTATTAAGCTCCTCCTGTGTGCCTGGCATTCTTCCAGAGACTGGGAATACAATAATCAGTAAAACAGACAAACTCCCTGCCTTCATGGAGTTCACATTCAAGTTCAACCAGTCAGTCAGGCAATACTAAATGAGCTAATAATATGAGAAAGCACCAGTCACAGGGGTCAATAAGTTTTGATTTAGTGTATCGGAACTTGAAATTTGAATTAAGTATCTACTCTTGGCAAGATATTTTGTTGGGGTATTCTTTTGCAGGATGGAGTTGGGGGGATTCACTCATTTGCATATTATTTTTTAACTGATATGTCAAAAAACTTTCAGGGCAGCTAAGCTTATAAGCTGGATTAAACATAACGTTGTAGACCACTTTTGCCCTTAAAGATGAAGTGCTGAAGCAGGTGCTGCACTGTACCATCAAAAGTGTGTGCTCTCATCCTGCGCCACTGGTTTTTGTGGCTCCCTGAGTTCCTGAAAAGACCCATTGTTGTCACTGACTATGCTTCACAGAAACCCTTTGTGTCATTATTTAACAACTGACTGCTTTGGTGAAAACTATGTGAATTCCTTTGTTAACTGTAACAGCGGTTAAAAATGATGTAAGGAGGAGAAGAATAAATGAAACAAAGACTTGATAAGTGCATATATGAACATGCAGCTATCTTATAGATCAATGTCTGAGTATTACTTGAAGTAGCATTTGTCACATAAAACATGGAAAAATAACAATACTGCATTTATTTTCTCATTGTTTCATTCAGATAGGACCTGTCACCAGCCATTTATGAATGATTGTTTTTCCTTCTGGCCTTCTCTTTGGCCTTACTGCTTCTTAGATGGGGGGCCAGCTTGATGGTGATACATACAGAGCCAAGTTAATCTTTTTTGTGCAAATCCTTTGCAAGATTATATTTTCTTATCTACCTACTTTTCTTAAAAGTTTAGGAATGAGATGATGGATGCATTTACTGTTGTTATAAGCCAAGATTTGATTTGATTTTCCCGTAAAATAAACCCTTACTTCTTTAGAGACCTGAGGTAGGAAGTAGAGGAGTTAAGACTTTGCATTTTGCCTCCAGATAAAATGCTTCACAATAAATTTGTGATTAGAATTTTAGGTCGAACAAATGATGTCATTTCTGCAACATAATATGGTGTGTGTATATGCTTTTTAAAAACCAGCACTGTCTATGGAATTAGTTACATGGTCTTTTCTGGTCCTTTTTTTAGATGTGAAGCCCTCCAATATGCTAGTCAACACAAGAGGACAGGTCAAGCTGTGTGATTTTGGAGTTAGCACTCAGGTAGGTCTCTTTTTCCTCCCAGTCTGTTCTTCTCTCTGCAATAACCACTTTTTATTTTCAATCTACTCTCTGGATTGAAAAATCACCGAGCTGCCAGACAAACAGAAACTCTGTATCTTTGCCTCGGCTGGGATTGTGTTATTCATTTTTAATCTCTGAGTGGGTTTCCTTCATCAGAATATAATTGTTCATTGTTTAATGACAGTAAAAACTGCTGATATTGTAATTACTACTTACAAATAGCAAACTTCATTGATATGCAGCTTTGATATGAAATCGTTTTGGCCAGACAAAAGGGAGGGCAGAGTGGGAACTGTGCCTGGGGAGCCCGACTGGCCCACAATAAAAATTAATATTGGGAGTAACAATGGTGGAGGGCCATTACAATGTGCAGCACAAATTTTAATTAATTTCCATTTTGGGCCTCCCCTGAGAATGCCAGTGATAGTGACCCATGAGCATGCTGTGATGTTGATTTGAATTGCAGCCACCTTTACTCCCAGCCAAACATGAAGACCAAAGTGAAGGTCATCATTGTATTATACATTGTCAAAGTCGTTATCCCTCCAGCATATTTAGTGTTCATTTCATTCTAGTAATGCATGGGGCTTCATTCACATCTTGAGCCATCTGACTAAAAAATGAGTGTGTTCAAATTCTACTTCAAATTGACTTTTTATATCAGGCGGGTTTGGGGTACTAAAGCAATAAGCATCCCGCTTAAGTGAATTGTTTAAGGTTATCTGCTATAAACTGTAATGTTGTGCTTGTTTAAATTGGAAATCACATTCAAAAGAAAAGAGAGATTTAATCATTTTTAATGCCTTTGTAGATAAACTTGCTCCCTTTTACATAATTTTTAGTTGATTTATAGGAATGATGATTGTAGGTTAAATGAGGAATAATTGCCCATTTTATTTCCACATTATCTTTATATTGTTGTTAACAGACTGTTTTGTCTCATAGCTGGTGAATTCTATAGCCAAGACGTATGTTGGAACAAATGCTTATATGGCGGTAAGTAAACTTATGCAAAAATAACATTTAAAACCAACATCTTTATCTTTATGTACTTGGTAATGTATAGTTCTTGAATTTATTCCGCAGCTTTAGCCTAGCAGATATAAATTATAGAATCAATCTAGTCATGATTCAATTTTTAAATCTTTTTTAAAACCTTGACGTTTATATAGGCGCTATCAACTTATCTTTGTTGAATTAACTGATTGATTCAAATACGAAATCACAGAGTTTAATCCTACAGAAAAATTGCACCTTATATCATGTTGGCTACTTTTCTACATTGTTTATTTAATTAACCCTCAAGTATACCAAAATAACTGTCAATAACATTGGTTGTTTTTTCCAGGAATAAAAGTGTGTTTTTGTCATCAGATCAACATTAAATTACAGATCTAGCCACGTTTTTATTTATAAATCTCTGAACATAAGGATTTAGCAGGCAATTCTCTTAGAACTTGTACTTCTATATTTTGTTTAGTTGTTGAATTCATGCCTATTATAAGATAACTTACTTGGTTTCACTGAAATAAATTTACCAAGAATAAAAAATAGAAGCATAGAGTTGTTTTATAGACCAACATGAAAGTGGCTTTGACCTTTGAGCTCTTTTTCTTATCCTTTGAGTAAGGGAAGGTATTTGTATCCATAAAACTGCTTTTGTTTTTTAAAAAGAAGTGTTTTCCTTTCATTTGTTGGTTTCCACAATCACTTCAAGAGTAGGAAGGAAGGCCAGGTATGGCTCACACCTGTAATCCTAGCACTCTGGGAGGCTGAGGTGGCTGGATTTATTGGACTTAGGAGCTTGAGACCACCCTGAGCAAGAATTGAGACCCTGTCTTTACAAAAAACAGAAAAACTGGGGAGAACAGAGAGAGAAAGAATGAGGGAGGGGTGGGGAAAGGAAGAGCAGAGAGAGGGAAGGAGTGAGGGGGTGAGGTCTTGGTGTGTGCCACACCTTTTGGGGGCAAAACATGATTGTAAGAGGGACTTTACCCAACAAATGCAACCAGTGTAACATGGTTTCTTGTACCCTCAATGAATCCCCAACAATAATAAAAAAAAAAAAAAAACCAGAAAAACTAGCGTGGTGTTGTGGTGTGCACCTGTAGTCTCAGTTACTTAGGAGACTGAGGCAGGAGGATTGCTTGACCAGAAGTTTGAGCTATGACTTTGCTACTGTATTCTAGCTGGAGCAACAAAGCAAAACCCTATCTCAGGCAAAAAAAAAAAAAAAGGGAGAGAGAGAGAAGGAGGAAGGAAGGGAGAAAACCAAAAGGAAGCTTCTCTGGTACCATTTTGGAGCAAAATGTTGTCTTGTTTTAACCTCTTTTTTTTTTTTGAGACAGAGCCTCAAGCTGTCACCCTTTATAGAGTGCCTTGGCGTCACAGCTCACAGCAACCTCCAATTCCTGGGCCCAAGCGAGTTTCTTGCCTCTGCCTCTCAAGTATCTGGGACTACAGGCACCCGCCACAACACCCAGCCATTTTTTGGTTGCAGCCGTCATTGTTGTTTGGCGGGTCCGGGCTGGATTCGAACCCACCAGCTCAGGTGTACGTGGCTGGCACCTTAGCCCATTGAGCCACAGGCGCCGAGCTGATTGTTTTAACCTCTTAAAGTTAATTTTTATACTGAGGGCTCTAAATCTGTTAAAGTAGCTTTTTTTACTTCTAATAGCCTTTGTTTATGTAACATGAAATTAAACAATGTTAGTAAATATAGAACTGTAGATCTTAATCTCTGTATTCTTTGTTTATGCATTATCTTGATTAAAAGATTTAAGGATAGAACTCTAAGTCTTTTTTTTTTTTTTTTTTTTTTTTTTTGGAGACATAGTCAAAAGCTGTAACCCTTGATAGAAAGCTTTGGTGTAACATCACAAATAAGTCAATTAAAATCTTGACCTTAAGCGATTATATTTCCTTATCCACCCAA